>CAVNYN010203539.1:0-11137 GCA_963692815.1 Nyctanthes arbor-tristis | reverse complement strand
GGCCTGATCTGTATAAGTGTTGGCCTAATATGTATAAGTGCTGCAGCATGCAAAATAACATGTCCCCATGCTGAAACAGAGAGATTTGTTCTCATGAGTAAAGGTTTAACAATTAATTGGAGGCATTTAATTAATGATTCTGCTAGACCATTTTGTGTATGAACATGAGCTATAAGATGCTCAACATTTACTCCAATTGATACACAATAATCACTAAAATCTTGGGATGTAAATTCACTAGCATTATCAAGTCGAATTATCTTGATTGGATAATCTGAAAATTTTGCCCATAATCGAATAATTTGAGCAAGCAATCTCGCAAACTCCAAGTTGCAAGTAGATAATGGATTTACATGTGACCATCTAATCGATGTATCTATTAAAACTATAAAATATTTAAATGGTCCAGATGGAGGGTGTATAGGCCTACATATATCACCCTGAATTAGTTCTAGAAACTCTAAGGATTCAGTTTCAATTTTAGCTTGTGATGATCTTGTAACCATTTTTCCTATAGAACAAGCCGCATATGGAAATTCATTAGTTTGAAGAATCTTTTGGTTATTCAAGTTATGCCCATTTGAATTTTCAAAAATTCTTCACATTATAATTGATCTGGGATGCCTAACCGATCATGCCAAACAAGGAAATCCTTTGGAACATTGAACTTCAGGTTCAACAAAACACTTTTTTTTTAACTACACTAATATAGTACAGACTAGAAGATACAATAGTTAACTTCTCTAGTACACGTGTATATTTGAAACAATATAGAGATACTCTTCAATTACAGTTTTAACATGGTAGTCATTTCGACGTATACCTTTGAAACTTAATAGATTTTTCTTTGATTTGGTGGAGTATAAGGCATCATTAATAATAAATCTCGTGCCTCCACATAATCTACTAATAGCTCTTCTAGGCCTTCAATAAGATTTATAGAACCTCATAATAATGTTGACATTAGATTTTCCTACAATCAAGTTTGTAAAATATTCTTTTCTTTTAATGACGGTATTTGTTGCTCCACTATCTATTAAGTAAATATGTTTACCAATCTTAGAGTCATTTGAAGAAATGTTAGTGTCTATGTTCCTCAAAATGAAAAAATTAAAATAAGTAATGTAAAACATCTAAGTTGATATTCGTTAAGATAACATGCCAAATACAAAATAAGCTTATGCACTAACATTAGTACAACATAAAACGTACACAATCAGAACTAATATAATTTTGATATTAAATGATGCTTTCATTCATTAATCTTCCATCAAGTGTTTTATATCATCACTAGAGAGCATTTCTCTATCAGCTTGTTCAAAGAAATCCGTGATATTAAGATGAGCCATTTCCAAAGGGTCAAAATTGGAGGTACTCCCTTGATCTGTGAAATTTACTTCCACATTCTTTCCCTTTCCCTTTAAGGATGCTTGATACAATTCCACAATATATTTGGTAGTATAACAGGCGCGTGACCAATGCCCTTTTATACCGTATCTATAGCATATAGAATCTGGTGCTTTTGAGCTAGTAATATGGGATTTCCCTTTTCCTTCATCATGTGTAGATTTCTTAAATATTGAAGGATTAGAATTATATCCATCACAATGTCAAACATGGTTTTGACCCCTGGCCACGACTACGGCCATGATTATGACTACAACCAGGACTTTGTCCACGTCCATGTCTATGGTTGGTAGATGAAATAACATTTAGTTCTGTAAATGTTGTAGAATCAGTTGGACAAGATTCATGATTCTTCATTAATATCTCATTATTTTGTTCAGCTACTAACAAGCATGAGATTAATTCAGAATACTTTTTAAGTCCTCGTTCTCGGTAGATGACATAGCATTTACTTCTGTAAATGTTGTAGAATTAGTCGGGTGGGATTCATGATTCTTCATCAGTAGCTTATTATTTTGTTCTGCTACTGGCAAGCATATGATTAGTTTAGAATACATTTTAAATCCTCGTTCTAAGTATTGCTGCTGCAGGAGCACGTTCGGGGCATAAAATGTAGAAAATCATTTTTTCTAACATTTCTTCATCAGTAATCCTTTCTTCACATAATTTCAGTTTGGAGCTGATTTTGAACATTTATGAATTATATTCCGCTATAGATTTAAAATCTTGTAGCCTTAAGTATAACCATTTATAATGAGCTATGGGTAATATCACAGTCTTTTGGAGGTCATAACGCTCTTTCGAGCTTTTCCATAGATCTTCAATATCTTTCACCATGCGATCTTCACTTTTTAATCCTTCGTTCAAGTAACGACGAAGGAATATCACTGCTTTGACTTTTTCTTGCCTTCTAGCATCATTATTTTCTTGTATTATTTTGTCAACGCCCTATAGATTCTAAGTGAATCTCGACATCTAGTATCCATGAAATGTAATTTTAGATCGTGATGACAAGAGCCAAGCAATCAATCTTTGTCAAATTTGCCATTTTAGAACTATCATAAAAATCAAGAATAAAATTAGTAACTTGGATATATCAATAACAATTGTTATATAAAAGAAGTGTAGCACACATACATATTGGATTTTAAAAATCACATAACTTAATTCATAATGGATATTAGCATGAGGGAGATGTATATTTAAGTACTAGATTTGAAGATTCTGTAATCTTGTTAATATCCATGACAAAAGTTTATTGTATGAAATACTACACGTATCTAGTTGGCTTTCATAAATTCTCAATATTCATACAATCATTGTATCTAATCATTCTTTACATTTTTAAGCTTGTGTATGAGTTTAAAGTGTAAATGAAAAATATAATAGACTATTATGACATTTAGAACAAGTAAAAGTGACTATACCATGCAAGACTTAACTATAATTTGGACAACACTGACATAGTTGCTAAGAAAAATCATATCTCACTCATTTGATATTTGATTTTCAAACGGTAAAATTCTTATGATATTAGGCTCATGTATTTATCATGTAAAATTGGTTTCATATGCAAAAGACCCACCAATAGCTATAGATTTCATCTCAAAGTTACTGTTGATGCATGATGGAGATGAATTTTAACATTATAGTTTCTTTTACTAACTTGTCAAGTATATGTGCTTTCTTATATGAAACAAACACTTCAACAAACATAAAATTAAACACATAATGCTAATATAAACATAAATAGTCATACCACAAAGTCATCTAACTTTATATATATATCAACATATATGAGACTTCTAGTTGTGTTACTTCAAGAATATGCACTACTGCATATATGAGCTTTGTAATTTTCCTCTTTCTTTTTTTATTTTTTATTTTTTTTGCTCTTCAAGAATAATATAGTCTACTAGCATGTGATATTCTTTTAGAATAACATATTCTTATGTGCTTCTTCAGAAGCAACATAATATTTTGCTAAGAATCATAAAACGTCCATAAAGTCGGTACCTAGTAACAACTTATACTGTTTAAAGTTATATATAAATAATAAATTCAATACTTTAAGGATGATATAATATATAAATCCAATCATTAGTAGGCATTATAACATATATAGATAGTATATGTATAAATATAATAAGAACTTGTCATTATAGAGAGTACAAAAACGGTTTAAAGACTATACCTCCAATATGAGGAAAGAATAACTTGTTTGGATCTTCACTAACTTTGACTATAACACCTTGTTCAATAGAGTAGAATCTCGTACTGATAACGTGCTATAAAATTAAAGAAACTAAAGACAATATTGAAGAATATAGAAAAGCACAAGAGAAGAAACTATAGAGAGGAAATTTTGACTCTTGATTTGATGATTAAAATGAAACATATAATCCCCTATTTATAGATATATAGAAAGGCAAAATGACAATTATAAATTACAACTTTATAATTAAAATATTTAATATTGATATCAACTTGTAAGTTATAGATATATCCAACTAATAATCCACTGCCCGACTTGAATTCCCTACTTGCATGTCTTAAAAAGCTTCTTAAATCCACTTATAATCTCATCCACTTGTATTTATATTATATTTATATCTATTGTATTTAATAGTCTGTTTTCTGTAGACTATTTTTCTAGAAGTATATTTCATAGAAAAGAGGTGTCTCACTGTCTTGCCGATTTTACTTCTTGAAGGTCAAGCTGATTTCAACCAATCGACACTTCCCCTGTCTCAGTACAAAATGGACAGTCCCGGTGATCCTATCTCTGCCCACAACCACGGTGGCACCGCGACAAGCAGTAGTCATGACCAAAAGCACCAACATGCAATGGATAACTTCAAAGAACTGCTAATGACGTGTGTAATTGAATCAACTCTAAATAAATCACTTACTCCTGCACAGAAAACCCTTGTTAATCAGGGGATTCAAGAGATTATCCGCCGTTATAAGATTCCTGATCATCCTCCTTATGCCTGGGTATATCTCTTGCACTTTTCTGCTTTCAATTGAACGGTAGGAGAGTTAAATTGTTGACAATAGAATCTGGCAATCCGCAAACACGAACACACACGTGAAGAATTGCAGTTGTTGCATGAACGTGATGATGTTTTCTTTATGTTAATTTGTGGGCAAATGGTCAATAGATTATGAGTTAGAAGTTCGTGTTCATGCTTATACGAAGGATTGTGGTTCTAACGGGTTATTGCATGTTAATTTGTCTTGCTGGTTTTCTGGGTCACTTTTTGGAAGACTTCTTGGCCATTTTCTTCTGGAAATTTTTTTTTCTTCTTCAGAGATCAAGAGATTACTTTTCCTTTTTTTCTTTCTTTTTGATGTTATGTTGTTGCTTTTGAGTATCACAAGCCTTTTTAATTGCTTAAGGGACTAGGTTGTATTGGCAGGGGTAAGATTTTCTAGTTGAGGAAAGAGGAAAAATGACCAGAAGAACAGTACAACAAAATGTTGCGTGAACCCTACCAAAATTGTAATTTGATTTTCTCCCATTAAGCCTTGAGTTATTGGAAAGGCTACAGAATTAAGTGATGTATTTTCTCAATGTTCTGTGGGTTGTAAAAGAGGGGATGGCGGCAGTCGACAATGGGGTTCAAGCCCTCGATGAAGGGGGTGCTAATGCAGGGAATGGGATTAGTCTTTTTCTTACAGTTTTGATTCAAGCAATGTATAGACTGACTGGTTAGGTGCATACCTTATGTGTCTGCTGAACCAAAAAATTGTAGCAACTTCAGGCTGAGGGTAAAATATAAATTCTGGTGAAAAGCACATTTTGGTAAGAACACAGCCATAATAATATATTTAGTTAGTAATAGACTAAAAATATGATCAATCTGCTTTCAGACCAATCTAGCTATTTAGATATAGGTACAAGTTGCTATTTAATCTGGTTTTGACGATTCGTACATCTTCCAGGCAGCTCTTCTTGTATTATTTATGGTGACACGCGAGAATATTGTTTGGGATTTAAAAGAGTTAACAATCTTTCTTAAAGTATGGTATTTTGCATCTTTCTTTCTTGTTTTACTTTGCAAGTTCTGTATGTGTTCCTGTGTGTTAACAGTGCAGCTTTTTTGTATTGATAGTATCATAAAGTAATTTAATTCGCAGAAAGCCAAAGAAAAATGGTGCATGGGATTGTCATTTTCCTGATTTTTCATTTTGGTGTAGATGATTCAGAACTCAATCAAGCTGTTGAATGAAGGAGGAGGTTCTGGTCAAGAGGCAATATCCAAGTTCATTGCAAAAGAATGTAGTGATTTGCCATTGGGTCACTCAACTCTACTCGAGCATCATTTGGAGAAGCTTTGTAAGAGTGGTGAACTTGTGGAGAATCATGGTAAGTATTATTTCCTTGGAGAAGGAAGAACTGCTGACAATCCCGTTACCAGTAACAGTCCAAGCTTTAATCTCAGAGCTAGCGCGAGCCCGAGCCCGAGCCCAATCTCGAGCCCTACACATACTCCGAGCCTGAGCCCAAGCCCCAGCCGCAGCCCCAGCCCCAGCCCCGGCCATAGACTGAGCACTAGCGTTAGTTATAGCACTGGCTCTGGGTATACCTCTAGTTCAACCTCTAGCTCTAACACAAGTTTTAATTTCAAGAAGAAAAGGAGTGCTCAGAGGAAAAGAGGTGTGACGGGAATTAATCTGGGTCCGAGGTGTAGAATGGTCAAAGACCATGGTGGGGGTAGCAATCAAGGTTGTCGTCGAAGACGGCTTAAAGCTAAAAGTCGAGGCCGAGGTAGAGGTCGCGGGCGCGGGCGCGGGCGCGGAGGGGGTAGAGGTAGGGGGCAGCATCAGTTCAGAGTAGAAAGCCTGACGGAAGAGGAAGAATTTGAAGCGATTCAGCATCAAAGAGTACCGCAAGATGATAGCACAACAGAGGAAGATATTAGAATGGATGTAGATAACATGGAAGCAACAGAAATGCAAGATGCTACTATAGAAATTACAATGTCTGAGGAACATGTTCAACCAGCACAACAAAATCAATTGCAAGGAAATCCAGATGTCAAGTGTCAAGCAGAACAAGGCAATGTGGTGTATGAGATAGAGCCCTGGGAGCAAGAAAATAATGGAAAAAGAATTGAACCAATGTTGCAAGAATTAGTAAATAATCAGAGTACAGTGTTTCACACCAATGAAATGTCTCTTGTGCAGCCTCAAGTACGGGACCCTCAAGTTGATGGCAACATGAGTGAAAAAACGAATTCAACCACTTCAGCCGCAAACTGATCCCAAGTTCTGAACAAGAAGCTAAGTCAGCTGTGCAATTACAATCAGCTGAAAGGAAAAGAAAATATGAGAAAGAGAGGAATCAACTGAAGAAAGCTGACTCAGAAGTGCTTGATTGACAAAATCAGTATTTTTGTACAACCTGAAGTTTTCACTATAAGATGTTTTATCTAAAGAAGTTATGCAATCAATTTTTGCTATAAAATCTCAATGGACATGACTTCACTGAAAATATGATGTTTTTGACTTCCACGATATATGATATGAATATTTAACTCTTTATTTATTTATATTATTCTTTTAATTGCAACCCCAATAAAATATTGTTCTAGATCTGCCCACTATCAAGATTATCCAAAAGTCTTTACATATTGCTGTCTTATGGTTGTTCATTTATTATGCTTTTCCAAATCAAGATTATCCAAAAGTCTTACATATTGCTGTCTTATGGTTCATTTATTATGCTTTTCCAAATCAAGATTATCCAAAAGTTTTACATATTGCTGTCTTATGGTTGTTCATCTATTATGCTTTTCCAAGTACTAATAGGTCATCCATATTTTGTTTTTTCAGGGAATTGGAAACATGGCAACTGGCAAGAGGTCCTGCAAGGAACCTCGATCTTTGTTCATCCAGAAACAATTTTTCTAGGATTACAGTTTTTCTTTATTCCACTCGTTTCCTTCATAATTCATATCTGTTTATGTCCTGAACTCACCCTTGCCATCATCCTGAATATGTGAATCCACTCCAACTTCAACACCGGCCCTCCATCCAATTGCCATAGTTTTATGTTTTTCCAAATCTCCAACTACACCCGATTTCCTAACTTGCTGAAAATAAGGAAGAAACACCCACTTCAAACATACTGGAAGAGATAGAGTCTGAATCTTCATGCAGTGGTGATTTGATCTACTGAATGGATAAATGGAATGGAAAGTGAAAATGTAGGGTCAGAAGACAGACTGAATTTTGTCCACTTACCAAACCGTGATCCAGTGGAAATTTATAAAAAGATTAGGGATGTTGAAAAATATGAAAAGCAAACCCGGTCTGATTGGGATACTTTAACCGAGATGTTTAAGTCCTTTTCCAAGTCTGCTTGGGCATTGAACCAGGCACTAGCTCTTTATGTTGGTGCATCATTTTTCCTCACCCCCGCTCATGAGTTGCTTAAGTTTTTATTCAAGAAGTGCAAGACTGATTTATTTAGTTACTTGGTATTGCTTGGCCCTGGTGATGAGGTTGATTAATATTTTATTCCTCCTTTTGTTGAGTTTTGTATGGAACAGTTTCCAGATGAAATTAAGGGGATTAGGAACACTGTGGATTCAGCTGACTTGACTAAGCCGCAGTGCAGCGGAGGATTCCCATCAATGTTGTCCAACTAATAGTGGCAAAACATTTAATGCATTGCAGAGATTTATGCAAGTGAAAGGGGGTTTAATAAAGTGAAGAGTCCTCTCAGATTGTTGGCAATGGAGGTCTTCAATAAAGTGAGCGCATTGGGTGTATATTGTAGTCTCCATACGGGACAAGAGAAGGAATTCCCTCTCTCTGAAACCATGTTGCTTGTGCTGTTGAGATGGTGTCAACTGATGAGCTGTACAGTGTGGCCATTATTGACGAGATTCAAATGATGGCCGACCCTGGTAGAGTTCATGCTTGGCATTTCTTCGGCTGAAGGCTGATGAGATACATTTATGTGGTGATCCAAGTGTTCTGAATATTGTTAGGGGGGTGAACTAGTAGTAGAACGGCATTGTAAAATGTTTAAGCTCTAGTTTTTGATGCAAAGACCCTCCTGGGAGATCTAAAGACATGTGAGGTCTGGGATTTTGTTGTAACATCTATGAGAGAGATATAGGAAGTTAAATTGGCAATTGAGAAGCATACCAACCACTGTTATGTCACATATGGTTCTTTACCACCATAGAATCGTCGTCAGCAAACAACTTTCAAAGTACAATGGTGACAAAATGGTTCCAGTGCCATTTGAGGTAAAACAGATTGCTCAAGGAGTTGGACTTTGAGGTAAAACAGATAGCCCAAAGAGTTGGGCTAAGGGGCCATCTTCTAAGTTTTGCTTCATCTTTGTCATATGCCCAAAAGCGTCCCGTCAGTATAGCAATAAGCATGCCGAAATGTTCTGCTCACAACAGAGCTTTTAGATCAGGAGATAGGCACCAAGCATTGTCTATGCACTTGTGGTCATCTAATTATTATGAGGAAAGGTTTCCATATAGTAAGAAGGCTGAGACAATGGCTACAGATGCTGCTCACTTATTGGGAGAATCACTGTCAAGAGCTTGCTGGAAGCCAGAATCTATGATTGCATGAAAACCGAATATGCTAGAGGAGGACGGTTATGGAAGACCAAGGTCACTGGTTAAGTTACAGGAAAGGTAAGGCTTAATCATTTTCTTGCTTTGTATGACAATAGTTATTTCTTGAGATCTGCAAGTTAGAGTACATGCGTTTTCTATGTTCATATCGCTTCTTGGTGCAATTTCCACAAGCTTTTGTACCTTCTTGTCTTTTAGTTTTTCTTTGGAAGTTTTCTGTCTACTTTATTTATTTTTTGGATGGGTTTGGACGAGGATGGTTGCAAGCATGCTTTGTATAAACTATAAATATTCAGGGACATAATTTGTAGGAGTTCTAATAATGCTCTGACTGTACACCAGTTGTCTGTTGTTTCCTTTACGAGTCTTGGTATTATGGAACTGAGGACTTTGAAGAGTATTTCGGAGTATAGATGTTGTAACTTATGGAGAACTAACTGGGACTGAATACATGGGATTTTTATTTTTTTGGGTCATGTTATAAAGAATAAGCATGCGTATTGTTAGTGAAACCACTACAGAGGCATCTGTTTGTCATAAAGAATGATTATGTATTTAGTATTGTTTTATCCGTAAGGAAGGACTTAAAAGGTGGACGAAATACGGGAGATTTCAATGTAATTATTATTCGTGAAGTGTAAATTGCTTCATACACAATCTGGTATTATTTTAGCTTTCATGATATAGCTATCTGGCTGCCGTTTCTAGTTTTTGCTATCTATCAAATACATGAAATCATCTCTGTGATCACCAGACTGAAGGTTCATATATGTTGGCTGTACTTGTAGCTTAATATCCCCAGAATCTGATGTAAAATGAGGGAAATAGCAGCGAGAATTAAGGTGTATGCAGGGGAAAAACAGGAGCACCAAGGAAGAGCAAGAACCGTATGGGAGGAGACAAAATAAGACAGCTGCAATTTATATGGACTTTTGGGATACAAAATAAGACCTCGACCTAGCCGTGCAAGTGTCCTATTTTATTTACAGCCATCAGATCAATGGAAAGTTGTAAGATAGTCCTGAAATATCATTAATTTTCTCGTGAAAGGGAAGCTATAAGATAATTAAGCAAAGCTAAAACATGTAAAAAAAAAAAAATCATGGATTATTCTACTGGTACAAATGAATGTATAAATGCTTTTACAGAAAGGGTGTGAAATTATAATTTTACCTCATGTTGTGCATTGAAAGAAAGAGTAAATATATGGATAGAATTATAATTTTACGCTCTATCTGTAAACCTTTTTGTATACCTATATGTGTGTGTGTGTGTAGCATTATTCAAAAATCATAGAGCATTATTCAAAAATATAGCTATATCGAAAAACCTAGGCATGCTTTCTAGGTCTCATGTTGAATCCAAGAGAAGATAAAGAAAGAATATCAGAAGCATATCTGGATATGTATTTATCTTTATCATTTTTCAATTGATACGTAGTTCCTTTTGAATTTTGAGAAAACGGAAAACCTTTTGTTCAATCGGGGATTCATGAAAAATATATAAAGTTATCTTCATAATATTTTCAAATTGGCCCATTCAACAATTTAGGAAATACGGATTTGGTCGGTACACATTAATTTCTGCACAATTTAATACCCAATAGCTCAAAACTTTATATCAAATTTTATCCAATATAAGTAACAAAAGAATTTGGTCTAATAGCCGACGTTTTTATACCAATTAGGGTGAACCTACAAATATAAGAAACTTTTGAGTCCACAAACAAGTTTAGAACGAATTCGAAGAATGCTAAAATCATATAAGAAAAATCGTAACTCAATAATTCTTGGAATAAACTGATATTGTTGGTTAAGATTAACTATTTTATTATAATAAATGTTAAGATTGAAAACCACAAAAATGTCACTTTTAGTGCAAATCGGCGAGACGACTCATTTGTATATTTCTTATTTTGTTTCAAACCGCATATGAAATATTGAAATAGAAATATAAACCAAACTATTGTCAAGATCGTTTGTTAACGTGTCAAGAGGTGACACCAAACCACCCATTTCTAAAAAAAAAAGCAGTTTTAATTTGGTTGTCGAGTTTGGGAAGCTTGTCTTTATGGTCCTTCTCCACAAATTCAATGGTTCAATTAATGAGTTAACGTG
>CAVNYN010203535.1:0-10296 GCA_963692815.1 Nyctanthes arbor-tristis | reverse complement strand
GGGACCACATAGCAGGGTCATAATACCATAAAACAATTCAGATAGCAGAGCAAATGGATATATGGCGTCACTAGCGATGGCCAAGAGTAAAGAACAATCATTTATCCAAAGACAAGTGTGCATACTTAAGTATTGAATGCCAAATCAATACAATAGAAGTATATGAAGCAATTACAATCAACTATTGAACAAAGAGAATTATGGGAGATATGAGATTCAAAAAGGGAGAGCCAAGGCATGCGTTACTCACCTCAAATATTCCTTAAATAATTCCAAGTGGAAAACGCATCTAAAGCCTTAAAATTCTTCAATTAAAGCTATTCATTAGGTTATAATCTTTCTATATATGATAAGGACCATTTTTCTAGAGACAAATATGTATTTTAGTGAGTTTTTGAGGTAGATCTCCTTCTCACGGGAACTATGGACGAATTTTGGGGTTCGGGAAAGCAAATGGGATGGTTTTTGTATTGAGGAAACCTTTAGGACCCATTAGCCATATATATAATAGTTGCGATAACATTGTTTTTAATAAAATTTGAGTTCCACCAATCATATCTCGACACGTGGTATAACCTGACGCCGTACACCTTTCGAGACTGTGTGGCCCAATGTGGATCATTCATTTATTGCTCGAGAAATCCTTATACTTTGTGTCACCTTGTAATTAAGTCCCCGTACTTTCATTTATGTCAACTAAGGACTACTATCTTTAATTGACCGAAAATCTTAAAGTCTTCTAATGTGATTCAAGCGATAGTTTCCAAATTAATCACCACGTAGCACAATTGGGGGTTAAATTTTCGGGAATGTTACAATCTACCCCCCTTAAATGAATTTTGTCGTCGAAATTCGGTAAACGTTAAGACAATAATTATTATTATCAGAGGCACAATGCACAACCGAATAAATTATTTCATTTATCATGTGTAGTGCCAAAGCATCAAGATATCAAAATTATATATATCCTCAGGTCACAAAGGTTGAGTTAACTATTTATTCAAAGTTTTAATCAACCCAAGTTTGTAATTTATTTGAATTTTATTCAAAATAGGTTGAATAACAACCAATCAAGTTTGATTGTGGTGTAAAATAGTCAAAAGAAATCCTTTTGCTTCAAATAATGATCAATCATGTGTAAGAAACAGGATTTTAGGCTTAAAAGTACATAAAATAAACTTTTGAATCGATTTAAAAGGAACCAAAAAGATTAGGGACCTAGTCGCAAAATTTCTCAAAAAAATCTGACTGGGCGTACCGCCTTAACTCGGTGCGCCCACCTTGCCAAACTAGGGCCCCGCACCATGCGTTCTGGTCCCAGCAGACGACTCGTGCGGCCGCACAGGATCACCGTGCACCCGCACTGTGTAATTTTAATTTTTTTCCATGCATGTATCCAGATTCCAAGACTTCTTCAAATATAAATAGTAGCCATTTGGTACTTCTTAAAGTTAAGTATTTTGAAAAAAATTGAAAACTATTATTTTTCCTTTCCATTTTCCTTGTTTTCATTGGTAAACTTTTAGAAGCCAAATGTATAATATTACCAAGGTCAAACTTAACTCCTTATCAATTAGCATAAATAATTTCAATACCTATAAACGCACAGATCCGTCCGAGTAGGAGCGATACATGTATATGAGGCCACAGAACCTGGCTCTGATACGACTTGTCATGATACAAATACAATTCAAAATATCAAGGCGCTTTCCTGTGCCACCTTGATAATTAAATATTCTGTGGGCTACCTACAACGAAACCCCGGTCACCCGCCGAAGTCTTGATCACATACATATATTTTCTCCATCTTTGGGACGATCCGGCAAGTGTGCTCTTCCGATCTCCAATACCTATAAAATTATAGAAGATTGGAGGCTGAGTACAAAAGTACTCAGTGAATAAGAACATGTATTGGCCCACGCAAAACACTACATAAGAGGATATTTTTATGCACAAAGAAGGTCATTTACAAAGATTCAGAGTTTCGATGATACAAAGCCCGACATATCACTAGTTTAGCTTCTTCTATCCGTAAGCCATACAATTCAATAACAGATCAGAATGGCTGAGACCACATAGCAGGGCCATAATACCATAAAACAATTCAAATAGCAGAGAAAACGAGTATATGGCGTCACTAGCGATAGCCGAGAGTAAAGAACAATCATTTATCCAAGGACAAGTGTGCACACTTAAGTATCGAATGCCAAATCAATACAATAGAAGTATAGGAAGCAATTACAATCAACTATTAAGCAAAGAGAATTATGGGAGATATGAGATTCGAAGGGGGAAAGCCAAGGCATGCGTTACTCACCTCAAATATTCATTGAATAATTCCAAGTGGAAAACGCATCTAAAGCCTTAAAATTCTTCAATTAAAACTATTCATTAGGTTATAATCTTTCTATATATGATATTCTAGAGACAAATATGTATTTTAGTGAGTTTTTGGGGTAGATCCCCTTCTCACGGGAACTATGGACGAATTTTGGGGTTTGGGAGAGCAAATGAGATGGTTTTGGTATTTAGGAAACCTTTAGGACCCATTAGCCATATATATAATATTTGCGATAACATTGTTTTTAATAAAATTTGAGTTATGCCAATCATATCTCGACACGTGGTATAACCTGACGCCGTACACCTTCTGAGACTGTGTGGCCCAATGTGGATCATTCATTTATTGCTCGAGAAATCCTTATACTTTGTGTCACCTTGTAATTAAGTCCCCGTGCTTTCATTTATGTCAACCAAGGACTACCATCTTTAATTGACCGTAAATCTTGAAGTCTTCTAACGTGATTTAAGCGATAGTTTCCAAATTAATGACCATGTAGCGCAATTGAGCGTTAAATTTTTGGGGATGTTACAATGCGGAGCTAAGTTATTATTATTATTTTCATCATTCAACTTACTCCAGGTTAATCATATCAGTATAATAATAACTACTAGTTGGAGTCAGTTAGATAATAATAACAACTTGGAGTAGGTTGAATGATGATGATAATGATGATGACGATAATAATAACTACTGATTGTTTATCTTTATAGAGTTTTTTATCAAATTCTCTCAGAAATTGTATGAAAAACCTCTCAACATGTGTAGTATGTACAAATATTTGTCACGTGTCTTTTAAATATACATAGCATGTATAAAATACACTTAGTGTGCATCTATACACGCCACATAAAGTGAGAGATTTTATTATAAAATCTTTGGTTTTTGAAAATTTTCATATATATATTTATATACACCTTGAGACAAGTTTAATTAATTCATGAATCTAGCTGTAAGCCTGTACTACTCATTATCATCTCATACTCATAGTTAATTAACTGTTATGTAATGTAATTTGTTTTTAAAATCGTGCTGCAGTGTTTTCTTTATTCTTCTTTTTTCTGATAATTCCAAAGAAAAAAGAGTAATAAGGGAAGATGAGAACAAAGTGAGTTCTGATCTAACACAATATGTTATGGCACTATATGATATCATATGACTATGTAGTGTGTATTGGGACCGATCTCTTGGGAAACCACAACCATGTAGCACGTATCGATGCGCGCTACGTGTGTGTGTGGCACCACATACATATGATTTTGTATCATTTTTAGAACGAAGCGGCCATGATTAAAATTACTGTAGAGATGACAGGATAAGATAACATATGGCAAAATTTTGATTATTATTACTCTTCCGATCTGACAAAGCAAAAATTCGATTTGAGTAGCAATAATTTAAAATTTTCCTTTATTTATCAATCAATTTTAAACACATGACAATACACAATTAAACCACCTCTCTGACGTAATATAGGTTTTCACATCTTTCTAATTATTAATTCCATATAGCACGATTACATTACTCCAATTATATAAAATTTGAATTTTAAATATATTTATAAACGTATTCATTTTTAAATTTTTACCAAACATAGAGTACAATACTGTTACGACACAATTATTAGATTATTATTATATAGAAAAATTGGTAATGTTCAAGTACTTCTCAGAACCCCATGTGACATGTATTGAGATGAAATCCACGTGACGTGCATCAATACATGTCACATAGGGTAAGAGGCATTGTAACAACACCTCTAGAAAGTGCTTGAAGATTTTTAATAGAAACATTAAGGATAGAGTCCATGATCCAGGGGCGGCAACTGTGCAAACTTTAGGTGCTATTTTTTATTGGAAATGATGTCTAAATATTCAATTAGTTTGACCGAGTTAAACCGGGTCAAATTAATTAATTAGATTAATTAATTAACTAACTCATTATGTATTAAGCCCATGCAAACCCAGTATGACTAGGTCTTTTGCATCCTACAATTATAAATAGATATCTTGTGTTTAGGATTTTATATAGATAAAGGGAAAAATTCATATGACGAATTTTACATTATATGATCGTGGATATCCTGTCTATTTCTTACTAGCACATTAAATTAATAGAACCCTAAATATACTCTCATAAATTCGCTTCGAATTGCTCGTTATTGTGGAGTTTCAAATCCGTTCTTGTCGTTAGAGGTTGGACAATTAGACAAATCCGGCGTTAAGCATTGCTCCAAATTCAATCAGGATTTGCAATTCACAAATCAAAAACAAATATATGCACCTTTTATCAGTTAGACATGCCTATGTCTACATCAACCAATAGCGTAATCACAAACTATTGGTAGACATTAGAATGATATCAATTTTTTAGGGTTAATTACACCTTGTGTTCCCAACCTTTCGAGTAATTATGGATTATGTCTCCAACTTTTAATGTTCTTTCTGGGGGCCCTCAACCTTTTAAGAGCGTTATACCTAAGGTCTATAGTGATGGAAATCGTTTATTCTTCCGTTAAGTTTGAGGATATTATGGTAAAATAAAAAAACTAAATATTTTAATGTTAAAAAAAGGAAAAGAAAAAGGGAAGACCCCCTCTTTTTGGCTGCTCGAAATGGCACCAAAAATGCTGCCATTGCCGGTAGGGCTGCCATTGCCGGCAGGGCTGCCATTTCCGGCAACAAAAAAAAGGGTGTCTCCTCTCCTTTTTTTGTTTTTTTTTTAATACTAGAATATTTAATTTTTTTATACTTTACCATAATACCTCCAACTTAATAGAAGAATAAACAATTTCCGTCACTAGGGACCTTAGATGTAACACTTTTAAGAGGTTGAGGATTCTCAGAAGAAAAATTAAAGGTTAGAGACGTAATCGATAATTACTTGAAAAATTAGAGACCTTAGGTGTAATTAACCTATTTTTTAATCCTCCACCCTACCCCTCTTTTCTTTTTCTTTTTCTTTTTTTCTTTTTTTTAATCCATAATTGTAAATAGAATAGATCAAAGAACATCAAATATACACATAATTTCACCCATACCTAGGTATACAAAATCATAACACAATATAGACTTAACTATGAACCCAAAACTAGAGACTCATAATGGACTAAAACATTAAGAGACAAAATAAACATAACCCCGCCCCGGGACCTCAATGAGGAATGAATATGTAATGGAGATTTAATTGGTTTTTGAAATGTGTGATTGTAAATTAATAGTTGTGACATCCGCAGTCAAATCAACAATAAATGAAATTACAATTTTGTGTATAATGAGAATCAAACGAGATGTAAGGAGCATAATAACAAGAGTACTAATGTCTCATGAGACTTGTGTCGCTAGATGCGTGTTATCTAACACAAACATTTACCAACCACTAAAAATATTTCTCCTATACTCATCAGGGCAGCCCATGAGGACAAGAGAAAAATTTTGACCAACACCATACCAATTTTGATCTTTCTTAAATTGAGTTGTACTATCTTATATATACTAAAATAAGATAGTAGTCATATGTAAATTTTCCCACTAAAACCACTATCCTACTTATATATGCATCTTCCTTTATTTATTTATTTTAATTACAATAATATATACTTACATATATACTTTAAACTAATCTCCAGCCTTATATTTTTTTTATCCATTACTGTTTTATATATCTATTCTGTTAGTTTTTAGGCTATTTTCAAAGATTTTACATTTCTCCAAAATTCTAATAGTTGACAGATAAATTTCAAGTCTTGAGTATTGAGACTTCTTTATCATTTCGATTAAATGGCTACTCGTGAAATTGATGGTATAATAATAATAATAATAATGATAATTTACATGTTATAAAACCTATGTCTATATGTTTACTATATTACTTAATTTATTTTTTTTTTTTGTGGGAACCTTTATAACAGAAATAATATTTGATAGTGATAATTTAGAATAAAAATAAAAAATTCTTTTAATTCTTTTTAGAGTGGCAACTGGTTAAAAATTAATATTAGGGTAAATCATATAGAATTTATCCATTGTTGTAATATTACTTTCCTTGAGTCTTTTGTAATAGGAGGGTGTCTATATTAAATTTTTTATAGTAAATTTAGTGATTAGCGATTTCTTTAAAGAATGTATGACACTATGTTATATATCAAAAATAATTTTTTCAAGAATATGTGGTAATTAATGTAGTGAAAAATTCATTCTGATAAATGAATAACTTTCACACTCTAAATGTGTTCTTAGAGTTCTTATACTGATGCTGATTGAGTTATATAAATTTTAGAGTTATATAAATTTTGTATGCTCTTTTTTCTATAGTTTCTTGGTTTTCATATTCAGTAAAATTAAATTTGTATTAAAAAATTCCTCATTAATTCTTACTTTTATTAATTAAGAGTATTGTTCTATGAATAACTATCTAATTAGCTTTATGCCGAGTAAAGAATTATTTGCAATAAAATTGTAATTATTAGTAACATGGGTATATGAGTGAGTAGTACATAATAAAGTTGTGATTATTTAGTTCTTCAAATTATCACCTTTTTTTGGTAATTATGCTATTTTATGCAACACACCGATATACAACTACTTTGAACAAAAAAATATACAAGAAGTTCAACAGAAGATATATAAAATCAAAGTTTTTTAATACATGCGTCCTCCATTTTTCTATGAAAAAAATGAAATAAATATAATAAAAAATAAAAAATAATCTAGCGTTAAATATATGATATCATATTATGCCACAGAGCCATATGACATACATTGGTGCACACAACACACACACAAAAAGTATAAATGTGTGCCCATTGATTCACTCTACATGTCTATATATCACCATATAATATTATATACTTGATGTTAGATCGGGACTATAAGTTGAGTCTGATTAAATATTACAACATCAGACATATAGCGTAATAAAATATATTCGTTGATATAATTTGTGACATGATGATATGTTCACATTAATAACTAGCTAGTATTATAAGACATTTAATGTGGGATATGTAGTGTCATGCCCCCGCTAATTTTCCAATATTTCCGAATATCTTATGTTAATTTACAAATTCTGTAGCGAAAGCTTCAATTTTCGCAGTGGGGACGGGACGTACAGAATAATCCAACTGACTTTATCTTACAGAATTTAACATATAAAGCTAATTATATAAGCTAATAAATTGTTAAACTTTTAAGAAAACATTAAAGTCAGGTTTTTCAAAAAAATATAAAAAAACACACAAGAAGTTGTATTAACAAATATATTTTATTGATTACTAAAATACCTCAAGTCACTAGAAAACTTTTACAGTGAAAAGTAAAATTCAGATCAATATAAGGATTATACCTTCATTTTCTTCTACAGGTTATATGATGTATATATACTATAGAGGTGGGCATGAAAATATTAAATTCATAGTAGATTCAAAGGTATATTTACACGACATGCACAACTCTACTCCATTTCACGAGCACGATCCAACTCTTGGCTTGGCTTGCTTTTCAGATGTTATAGCTTCAATCATCTACAAAAATTGTAGTAAAGAAGAGAATGAGTACAAAGTACTCAGTGAGTAACAAAATCCTTTGATTTACCTTTTATTTGAAAGATTTATTTTCTAGAAAATTATTTAATGCACAGATGGGCCCTATCACTAGTTAAACTACTACCCGTGGTGCGCCCAAGAATCATATCAATTCAATCATGGCCATATACAATTAAGTGGATCCACATTTGAATCCCGGTTGACCTCTACCGGAATTCCAAACAGATCAATACCGATATAGAGCAGATACCACACTAATCGTCGCCTATCTAGGTATCGTTAGATGACTCTTAGTGTGGCAACAGAGTAGAGCAGAACAGATACAAAACATGTAGAGCAACTAGTGATTTAAAATGAAATATATCAATCTTTCTTTTCAATACATCAGAATCCATATTCATTGCTTTATTCAAATACATGCTTAGCATTTCAAAACATCATCATTGTTAAAAAGGAATCAAAGTGATAGTTACTCACCTCAAATCTTCTTCGAATAATCTCAAGTAGAAAAATGTCATTAAAACCTTAATATTCCTCAATTCAAGCTATTTTTCAAGCTATAATAATTATATGTATGGTAAGAAATCTTTTTCAAAAGACAAATAAGTTTTTTGGTGTGTTTTTAGGGCTGATTTCCATCTCACTATAGAGATAGACGAATTTGACCTAAGAAAGGAGAGCTTTGGGGTGTTGAGAGAGTTTTGAAAGGTTTGAAGGCTCAATTGGCTATATATAATAGTTAGAATTAAATTGTTTTTAATAAATTTTGAGTTCCGCTAATCAAATCGTGACACGTGGCGCAATATGGTACCGTACACTTGGCGGTAATTGCTTGAACAGTCCTTATTCTTTAAGTAGTCTTTCAATTACGATCTCATAGTACTTTGATCTATGTTCTTCGAGACCTTCAACTTAGTAGAGTTTTCAATTCAGTTGTCAACTTCTGAAATGTTAATCAATAACCACATTCTCATTCTAATTCAAATTCATTATCTAAGTATCAATCGTATTGTTAATAATCACGTTCTAGTTCTTGACATTTATGTGCATAACATTCTTGCAGTACTTCAAATACGATTACATTGTCATGTTTCAGTTTTTAGCATTCATTTAAGTGACAATTTTGTAACCTTACCATTGAAGCATTTCAATATGATCACGTTATCATATTCTAATTTTGAATATTCAATTGGGTAATAAGCTTGAAATCTTATAATACAATTCAAGCAATCATTTAATCATTATCAGAATAATAATACACTTGTTTTAAAATTTTACAGGATGTTACATATAGTCCTCATACGTGCAAATTTGTAAGCCTCCGTTGCATTTTCTTAAGCATGCCCTTGTTTAAAGGTTGTTTGATTTGGATTTTAAAATCAGTTCTTACTCAAACTTATTTTTAACCAAATATATGTATATTAAAAAAATTTTATATATATGTAAATTCGCAATTTTCTTTTTATTGTTGAACTATACTAACAAAAAAATCACTTTTCCACAAAAATAAATTCCACGTCCAGTACCGTCGGAAGCCAAGGGCTTGTACGCTGGAAACGGAAAATTAGAAAAGGACTGAGGTCAACTAGAAAACAAACTAACTGACCTGTCTGACCAGGTCTATTTCTCTTTCGCCCACTGATTTAGAAGGTGGTTTGAGAGGTTAAAGGATTTCCTTCCAACTTTTGCTACAAATTTTGGCGGCAGAGGATCAATTATGAGTCAGAACTAATCGACTGAAGATTTAATCTCAAAGCAACGAAGAAAGGCAGTAAGCAGTTTAATTCAATCTCAGATTGTCATCTCCAAGTAAGTTGTCATGCCATCTGACTTCATTTAACTGTATTAAATATACGTAAAGATTGAAATTCTAAGTACATAACTGAAATCTAGATAAACTTGAGATGGCTTTTACGAGGATCTGCAAAAAATAGTAGTTGCTGGTTTGATTCAACCAAGTATAGAAAATGACACGTCTTCTTTATAATGTTTATACTATATCTATTGAAATTTGAGTGTTATATGGGCGCGTTCAGTCTAGATGCGTATTTGTAAAGTAAGAGAGAGAATTATTGGAGTTGGATCGTAGAGATTTGTGTAGTATACGTGGGTCTATCATAGATGTGATTAGTCTGACTAAATTCAAATTTGAAAAAATCGGAGAAATTAATAGTATGACAACAGGTTCTAGTTCTAACACCTCACCAGTCACCATGAGATGTAGATCATCCAAGGCATGTTAGCACGTTTGGATATAAATTGAATGGATGATGGTGGATGATTATATAGTCAACCCATGTTATTAGTTTGAACCTTTGTTATTCTTTTTTGGGCATGCGAGCCTCTTGTTTTGATATGAGTCTACAAGCCAATTGCCTAAAATTTATATTTTGGACAGTTGTCTACCTTTGAG
>CAVNYN010203531.1:0-18705 GCA_963692815.1 Nyctanthes arbor-tristis | reverse complement strand
AGTAGACCTTTTTATCATTTGCTGGTTTTGGCTTCGATTTTGATAATTACGCTATCCTTAATAAGCTTTTTTGTCGTTTGACAGGCTTACACTGTTGAACTTGAAGCTGAGCTAAACCAGTTGAAACAAGAGAATTCACACCTCAAACAGGCTCTGGTAAGTGATGATCATAGAAATATTTCTTTTCCAACTGATATTCTTAGTTATATATGTAACTCTTATCAAATTATGTCTCGATTTTCGCCTTCAATTAAAAAAAAAAAAAAAAACCAATCACACAGTTTCTGTGACATCCCTGTATTTCTTTGACTTAAAACAGGCGAAGTTAGAGAGGAAAAGAAGACAACAGGTAAATCATGTTAGAGCTAGAATCTATCTTTTTTTCCACCAAATATGATGTCTCTTTCCCTGTCCTATGCCCGTCTTACAATTTTCCTGATTGATTAACGTTACAATTATCTGTTCTTGTGATTATTTTGGACACAGTACTTTGAGGAAGCAAGAATGAAGGCACAGACACAAACCAAGGCTCAGAAAACGAATGAGAAAATGGGAGTGATGAGACGAAGTTTCAGTGGCCCTTATTGAAGCCGAAAAGTTGCTACCAGATTGCAAATTTCGACCTCTTGAACGACAGGAAAGACGATCAAAATAAGCATTGGTTCGACTGCTGAACTTCTGGTTATACTTTATTATAGATTATACTAAAGATTGCCGAACTTCTGCTTATACTGTATAGTTTTATTAAATGTCGCTGTAACCGTTACTGATGATGTATATGTTTTATCTTTGTAGTATAGAGTGTAATAATCTGCTTATACAACATGTTTTGCATACATAACATTAGGATAATCAAATATCTTAGACCAAAAATGGTTTTACTTATTATAGGTTATTCTTAATCATGCTTGATCTTAGTAAATATTACAGAGCTTAATTAGGTGGCTGGCCTTGAAGTGATGCGGTACTCACAATATTGCTCCACGAGTAAAACCAAACACGCCCTTAGGCTTCCTTTGTTGGTAAAGTGAATAATACTTGGATTTCCTTATTCTCCCCTTTGGCATGGTTGATTCCCTTACATCTTGGGCCAATAATCTATCCTATAAATTATGGCACTCTCTTCATTCTTCTATACCAAATAGAGTTCTCCACTTCCAATTTTCTTTGAGATTTTATCTGCCCATTTTCCCATTGTTGGCTGTCTTTACAATTTTCTTGGTGAAATTCTTTCATCCCTTTGCGGCTCGGTGTTCACGTTTTTGTAATAGAATGGCTTCGTCTTCACCGTACGGTTGTTTCCCATTCCAAATCTGAAATCATGTAAACAACTTCATCTTGATAAACTGAATTGTCGAAGATGATATTTCTTTCTCCGAGGTTAGAATTTGTGTCCTTCCTTCAATCATCTTGAAGAAAGAATTATCGATCATCTTCGACTATTTGGTTTATCGCAATGGAGTTGTTTGCATGATTTCAAATTGGGGAAATAACAGTACGATGAAGACTAAACAATTCGCAAGATTCTTGTGGATGTCTAAAAGGTGCAAGGACGGATTCGACTTATCAAGACGCAAGATGCAAGCTAAAAATCTTCAAGTATGGCAATCCTTCAAGAAGATCATCTTTCAAGATACTAGCACAGGCCAAAGAGATTAATTTAGTAGTTACTTCAATTCTACTCATTCGCATATATTTGCATCATTCAATGCATTTCGATTTCGGTTTTTGCTTAGTCAATTCGAGTAATGTTAAGGCGTATGGCGCCAATAGTGGCTTTTTTCATATAGCGTGCGTCTCTACTTGACACCATCTCCGCAGTCAATTCAGTGTGATGGGCAATCAAACCCAACTCTTTAGACGCGCTCTCTCTTTAATTATAAAGAGGCTGCTTTTGAATTGTACGTTCAAATGTTTTCAGAGCAGAAAATTGTAGGTATGATCAAATGCATTATTCTTGTACATGGTTTGCCATTTTTGTCTGTCGTCAGCCAATAGACCAAATTAATAAACTACCAAATTTGGGTTGAATGTATCGAGAAAAGTCAAGTCGAACATATATCAAGAACAAAGATTTGATCGAGAGGCAACATGTAGAAAACTTATTATTATTAATATATCATGTTTCCACTGGATATTCCAAAGGACATTTTAATTAACTGGAAAATCAAAAATATCTTATTTGTTTTTATATTTTACTTGAAATTTAGAGCAAAATACCTTTAAAATAATTATATTTTAGAAAAAAATAAGGTTAAAAGGACATTTTAACAATAAAAATTGACAAATTTGGATAATAAAGTCCTTGTTGTAATGAACAGTGATACGTTAACATCGAAATCGCTAAATTAAAAACTATAGGGTCCAGTAATTCTGCACTGACACTAAACGATATGATCTATTCACGCAAATTACTAGATAAATTTTTACTAACAAGCCATCTATCAAAATAACCCTAACAAGCTAGCACTTAGTATATTCTAGCAGAAATTCTTTTTTTTTTTTTTTGACGGAAATAAAATTACTTCAAATCATCCACAATACATCGTTTCACAAAAGTCCAGGTCTTCCTTCCAAGTGAAGGACAAACATTTCTCAAAACAAAACCTAAAGATGCAATGCACTGTCCTATTTGCATTCCTACATACAAATTCACATCGAGGCAAATTCGTCTCATATTAGGAGAAATTCATCTCATATTTATCTAGGCAATTTCATTCTAAACTATTAATCCCAGTCTAATAATCTGTGATTTTGATTTTCATGTTTTAGCAAGGTTATGAGAGCCAGACTGAACCAACTAGCTCGATTTGAAAAATCGAGAATTGATTGGAAAACAAGTTTGATTCGTAAAAAAAAAGAAAAAAAAAAAGAAAAAAAAGGAAGCTGACTATTTAAAAATCAGGCCGAAAATCGAGCAAAAACCGGTGGAACTATGAAAAAATTGGGAAAAACCTTGTTGAACCGGTAAAAAATGGGGAAACCAGAAAAAAATTCATTTTTTATGAAAAAAATGTCTAAACTTTGTTTTTTATTATTTAATTAAAATCGGTTCGATTTTCACCCCAGTTCAACTTTTTAACTCCTGAACCGTTACCTTTCCAAGTGTAATAACTGGTCTAGTTTTTAAAACCTTGTGTTCTTGACGATCCTTGAGAGTTTAATGTCTATGTCCTTTGGATTAAACGTCGATTAAAATTTTAAGAATTATCAAATTTTAATAAATGTCTATGTCCTTTTGGATTAAATGTCAATTAATTTTTTTAAAAATAATCAAATTTTAATAAAATAACTGCCTGTTGTTTAGTTTGGTTATTTCAAAACCAACATCAACAGTCCACTACATCCACCTCATAACAGATCCGAAGATTTTAAGCAGTAAACGTCTGGTATTGTAATAACATCAGATAGTAATGTGGCGTACCTACTAGTACATCATCACGACATCACCCTTCCCAGAATTGACGGCTACACCAGATGCTACTTTCCCTTCAAATCTCATCAGCTACTCATCTTTAAACCATATCATTGGTCTCTTGCCATAACATCATTAGGTGGTGATGTGCGTGTTACCAACACTACCCTCCCTCCAAATCGGCGGCTATTTTTATGAGACATCATTCGTCTAGGTACTTTAATATAAAAGGATTCAATGTTTAAGGATCTCTACTGGTATTCATCCAAAGTATATATAATCTCATACATAAATTTATTTATTTATTTATTTATGTACAACTAACCAGTATATAAAAATGAGCATATTGAACTCATTAAGTAAAAAAAAAAAAAAAAAAAAAAAACTTTAAGGTATCGTTAAAGTTAGTCCACCCTTTGCAACTTGCAAGTCATATTTAATTTTTTGATCTTGCTAGCCGGCAAGTATAGTTAATTCTGATTAAAGTTTTCCGATCTAAAAGAATTAGTGGTATCATACCGACTTCATGAAGTAGCGAAATGCGGATGAAACATGTGGTAGTAGAGGGGATGGTTTTTTACATTTTATTGAATCACTTAGTGAAGTCGGTTCCACAAGGAACCATCAACTAGTTCTAGAAAGTTTTTAACCCGTTAGTTACATATGACAGTGCGTGTACACATTTGCCTGTGGTTGAGTCGTGTTCATGTTCAAATTCAAACTCGAGTTCATGCATGCAAGTATGCAACATTTCAATTCCACTACAAAACACAACAAAATTACATGACAAAACAGCAGTTATTGTATATATAACATTGGACACAAGTTGAAAATCACAAAATTAAACACAATGCATCCTTCTAAGATATCTATATATTTTGTGACTAAAGGAACTAAATTCTTGGACCCTTTCGCAATGAAGTTCAAATATGCAATATTGACCATTGTCCGATGACTCTAAAACACATTATTCTGTATATGCATGACTCGATAGTGTCACAGTTGTGTACTATGTGCCTTGTAGAGAAATAAGGTTATCATAATAGAAACATGGCTTAATGTCCCCGCAACATTCAATCCTATTAGAAGTTAGATTCTTGAGACTAAAAGAAACAAGCCCACTTTGCTCCACATAGATCAATATTTCTTCACACTGAATATCACAAGGAATCAGACTCTTTACACTCAAAGGGAACAAATCAATACTATATTCCCTTACCCAAATCATCTTTTTTTTATAATCCTTCAACAACCATATGTCTAGTGCTGAAGTTCTTGCTGATGAACGCCCCACCACACCTAAACACCCCGTTATCCCTGTAAACTCCAAGAAGCTATACTTCTCCAAATCGAGTGCCGGATAAGAGATAACGCTAAATACCTCGTTTTCCAAATCAAACGAGAGAATTGACCGGTCATCCCAAGAAGTAGAAATGAGCCCCCAATAAATAGCTTTATTGAGACATAGAGGGTGAGAATCAATCTAAGAACTACAAGAACCAGAGTCGATACCCTTGCCCTGTTTAAAACTGAAAATTTTGCACCCGATTTTTCCTTCTCCAACCAAGGAATGGTACAACAAATGCACAATCTTGTACTCTTTCGACTTAGGAAGGTGTCCAAATCCTACTTTGTAGAAACGAGAATTGGGCAGATGGGGGACGCGGAAAACTTGACGAATACTCGGATTACAAACATAAAGAGAGTGCTTGCAACATATAACACTAAAAGGATAGAAATAAATGAATGAAAGAACATGTCCATCAAGTACTTCCCTAAATACATCTGTTACCTTCCCCGCCATGTCGATAGAGGTCAGCTCGATTGTAACTTCGCTTCTATTCATTTCCCTAATCGCATTGTTCGAAATATATTTCCGAATCAATATAGTTGGTTTTCGCTTAGACAATTCCGAATGACGAGCAATCAAATCTTCGTCAGCCGTTAGTAAGTCGTACCATTTCTTTGACACGCACCTCAACTTGCAAAGAACCTTAGCGGGAAGTCGGGAAAGTATTTCGATCACCAAGTCACGAGGAAAATCATCGTCGAAACCTCCAACTTTCCCCCACATGTTGATCTTATGGTTTCTAATTCCTTAACATAATCAAATGTAAAATGAATCATTCGATGCCCAAATTTCATTAAATAATGAGATTACTTAAAGGAGTGGTTGATCAAGTCGACGTTCAAAGAAACGGCATGACGATTCCTGCAACACAAAAGTAAATAATGTTTTAAATAGGTATTATTTCAAAAAGGTAGCGTATTTCTTTAAGGCACATTTAAAATTTTATCAAGCAACATTATCGTTTAGTTTAATTAGTCAATTTTATCTACCATCAGCCAATTGAATTATTGAAATGGTCCTAATAAAGAAACCCTCAAAACATGTTTAAATATATTACAATACATGTCAAACTAAATCTGCCTGATAATTTTATTTTAACCACCATTAGCATGCCTTCGAACCAGTGAAATGGTCAAAAGTGATGGGAATTAAAATTTCCTGCTTGCAAAGCATGCCGTAAGCACTCTGATAAATACCTGAATAAAGCATGCAAAATGAGGACCATGTACAAGCAAACTTCTAGAAGTATCCTTATTCTGCAAATAATATTTGAATTTGCTGCAGAGACTACTCACAAAGATTGTTATAGAAACCACTTGAGTAAACCCACATGTATAGGTTTATGAATTGATATGTGTTCTTATTTTTTATAATTAAATAGTTTCAATCTCCACAGCAGAGCTAAATAAAAATGTGCAGAGAGACGGAGCATGGTTACATCATAAATATATAATATTGAGGAGAGCGGTGGCTAGTTATCTAGGTTTTGGATTAAAGTCTTCAAGTCACACAATTTTTATAGTGCGATAATCTAATGAGATAGATTATCTTATTGGCTGAGAACGAATTACACAATAATAACAACCTCGGCTTTCATTGTGACAGGTGGCATGATTAACACCTAAAAATGATCTCTCGTTGAAACTTACATACATACATGGAAGTAGTAATTGTTTTCTCCTATACATGTTGGGGTGTCAGTTTTAGGGGTTTGTAGTGATTGCTGGCGTAAAAGTAGGGATGACAGTGGGTTGGATTTGAAGCATATCGTGCCCGCCCAACCCGGACCTGACCAGTGAACCAATTTTCTTGGCCCACCTTGCCACGATCGGCGAAACAAGTTTTTTGCCTCGTCCCACGACCTGTCAAAATGAGGGGTGGATTGGGAGGCCGTGTCACTTGGCGGATTAGGTCAAGATTTTAACCCGTTTACGGACCATTTAGGTTTTCTTAATTTTTTATTCTTTTTTCTTTTTTTTCCATATTTTTTATTTATTTTTAATTTTTTTAAATTTAAATAGGGTGAGGCAATTTGGATTGACCCTAACTTGACCCATCCCGCGACCTGATTTGCCCCGATAGGATCGGGGCCTTATGAGTTTTCAGTCAAGTCGGTTTAAATTGTCATCCCTACATTGAAGTACCAAGGGATTGACATTTTAGAACTAAAACAACTAACTAGGGCATCTCCAATATCTCCAAATTTAAAGGCGAAATCCCCAAATTTGGGGAAAATTGATTCGGCCATCCCCTATATATCATCCCAAAAATGGGGAAGTGCTACGTTCAAAACACTTGTTTTTGGGGATGCCTATAATTACAAATCTGCCATCAAGTTAATTACAGAAATGTCATTACTAAATTATGAAAATGCCTTTTTTTTAATGTTTTTAACATATAATTAACCCATTACGTCAAAAAAATAAAAAATATATAATTAACCCATACTTTGTTACTATTTAATTTATTTCTATTACTACTAATTATTTTATGTATTTTATTTTTATTTCTAATCTTATTTTTAATTTTGTTTAATACTTTTTATTAACCCGATTTGACATTCAAATTACTAATTTCAATTAAATTACATCAAATGAACATATAAATAATTAATTAAAAAAACCTTGGGAGTGCAAATTGGGTTTCCCTTGGAGAAAACTATTGGAGATGCTCTAAAAAATGGTCGCATCTTGTCTCGAATTTAATGACTAATTATGAAAAGACAAGAAGTTTAGTAGAAAAATATCAAACATAAAGTCAGCTTTTGAATTTTAAAAATGAAAATCTAAAATAAAGAATAATTTTGTACTCAAATAAATAAATAAATAATAAAGAACAATCTAAAATTAAATTTGAAAGAGTTATGGTATTTCAAGAAAAAGTTTAATAAAAATACTTATGATAGGATCATTAATACGTTATTTCACTTTTAAATTAACCAGTTACCCAAATGACACTATACTTGTGAAAGATTATCTCACATGAGCCTCAAGTGCTATTGAACTAATAAAAATGTTTTCCCTTTGGCCACTCTGTTCCCTCTCAATCACAAGAACAGATTTGATGGTGTCGTTGAAAGATGTTACCACGTTGCATTTTTGCTATTAAAATTTGCCACATTACTTGAGGATAACGTATATAGCTTGCTTTCAGTTAGAGCTAATTATTTCAAATACCATTATATAGCTTTGAGAGGTTATCCCTAGTGCCATTGTGTTTATTAACATTTCACCTAAAATTTTATCACGATTGCATAATCTGTGTGGAGGGATAGACAAAATTCTGTTTGCTTGTGTGTAGGGTTGAGCAATGGTTTGGGTTGGGTTGATTTTGGCCTAAAACTAACCCAACTCATTTTCATTTGGTTTTATATTTTTAGAACCGAACCCAACACGCTTAATAGATAGAATTAACCCAGCCCAAACCGCTTAGGGTCGGTTTAGGGCGGTTTGGGTTGGGTTTTCTCTTTCTCTTTTTTTTCCTCTTTTATTTTTTATTTAATTATTTTTTGTTTTGTTTCTAATTCTAGGCCCTGCACGCCTCCTTCTGCATTCATTTTTCCTTTTTTTTTCACTTTCTTCTTTCTTACTCCACCGGTACATCTTATCTTTTTCTGAATATTTTCAAACAAACACATCGTGAGTCGAGACAAGTCGAGAATACATAAATGTAAGTAATGTAGTATATAGAAGCACATAACTACTTTAAATCTTGTTCCTACATTAAATTTCATAAATGTATTCTCAGGATCAAACCCGTAGTGATTAGGGCCCCAAATGAAATTTAGAAAATATGCCCCTATAGTGACTAGTTTTCTTTTATGTTCCCTTTAGTTATGGTCTAAAAATAAAGCAAAAAAATACATAGTTATGGTCTAAAAATAAAGCCAAAAAATACAACATACTAAAATTATTCAATATTAACCAAACAAACAATAATTTAAATTATTGAACAAAAAGAAATTAGACATTTGATTTTTTTATTTGAGTGTTTTTTTTTTTTTTAACTTTTTCTTTGAATGGTTTGAGTTGTTAAAACAAATGTTTCTTTTGAACAATACAAACATGTAATGTAATTATTAGGTTAATGTAAAATGGTACATTTTCGGTTCATATATGTATTTAAAAAAAGAAGAAGAAGAAAAAGGAATTTCACGCAATTGGGCATCTTCTTTCTTGGGCCCTAGGCACAAGCCTATTGTGCCTACCCACAGGTCCAGCCATGTATATAACCATATTCAAAAATTGAAAAGGTGAATAGTGAACTAAATCTTCTACTCAAGCATACGTAGCAAAACCATGAACAATTAAGTGAAATTCCATCTATGAAGCGATTTATCCATGGACAATATCATCGCGATAAATTATTGCAATGTTAAAAATCATTATTGCATGCAAACTATAACAGGGGAAATTATAAGCATCTATATTGTAAAATCAATTTTATCACTATGATAAAGATTGTAATGCTTAAAGAATAATTAGGGCAAAAATGTAATATAAGTATAGATCTTATACTTATGGAGTCAAAATTTATAGCAATAGCTAAAAAAAGGTTAAAATAGTTAATGGCTCATTAAAATAGTTAAAGACATCCATTCAAATAGTTAATGGCTCTCATAATTGTTATTCTACGGGGACATTTTTGACAAATAAAAAAACTATAAGAGTAAAATAGGAAAACGAATGTTTTACGTTCATCCACTCTTTTATATAGTAATGATAGTAATCACATTGCCCATATATTTATTTTGTCAAACTTCTTGTATTTTTTTCTAAATAGAATTGTTCAATCCGAAAACAAGGCAAGGATAGCTCGTGGGTCCCAAACTCTGTGAGCCATTACCACCTGCCCTGATAAGTATTAGGGCTGGTACGGGGCAAAGAATTTCACCCGAAAGCTTATCAGTCTGGGACGGGTATTGGCCGCCGACCTGGCCCCGACCCGAAACTTTTTTTTTTTGTTTTAAATTGTGAAAAAAATGTTTGAAGCTGTTTTGGTGAGGGATCCCTAATGCCCAAGGACGAAACCAATATACTTAGCCACCCCAAGGATGAAACCGATATACTTAGCCACCCCGCCAACCTTGTTCTTGTTAAATTTTAGCTAACTTTAATACTTAATACTAATTCAAAATTTTTTTTAAAAAATATTTTTTAGGATTTCTCGTAATAGGGCGAGTAACGCGTATTTTTCTTAATAGGGTGGGGATTTCCTTAACAGGGCAGGGGGCGGGTTGGGGAAAGGCATACCCGCCACAAACTCGTCGTATTGCCATTCCTACCTTTGAGTCTGTGACCACGGTTGGATGTCGGCAAATTTCAATGCAAACCACAAAATAACAATATAAAAATTAATGAAATAATTAAACAGGAGCACTAAAAATCAAGTTTGCCCAAATGAAAACATATTAAAATCACAAAGTTAGCTAGGTTTCTGTCTTCAAAGAATAGGACTTCATAATTGCAAGATGGACAGAAAGGATCTTTTATAAAATGAAAACTACAAGATAATAAAACACGAAAACTGGAATTGAGATTAACTTTCTGCTTAAGCAGATCGGAAGAGCGTCGTGTAGAACTATGGGTATCAAAGTTCAAATAATAATAAATTCTAAGGGATTAGATTTAAATAAATTAAGAAGTCATTATAAATATAATTTGCATTCAACAAACTGTATGTTTAAAATTAGATATTGAAAGTTGACTTTTATTCAGTGGCGGAACCATAAAGAAATTTTGGTGAGGGCCATTGGCAAAGCCGAAATTATTTAACTAGTTGTATGCGATTTATTTCATTTTTCCCCACAAAATAAGACTTCAAAAAACAAAAGAACAATGGGACTTTTTTGCTGTTACCATGCATCAAACCTCATAAAATACAATAACATTAAAAAAGATAACTTCGCAAAGTTTTCATAATTTGAATTTCAATATAATTTAAACCCATAACAACTTTATATGAGGGAATAGATCGGACACATTTTAAATTTTTAGGTTGTAAGATTGAAGATATACAATTTAAGTTAAAAAATTGAATTTTATGTAGAACAAGAAGAAAATAAACTAGTTGATAATTATCGTGTTTTGACCAATAATAAAACAAATGAACTGATTATTGTTTCTCTAGTGTCTTCTTTAATTCCTTAATTTGCATACTATTTACTACGTTCAAGGAAAAATTAAATAAAAATGTTAAAAAAAAAATCAAAGGCTAATGGGGTCTAAGGACCCCACAGGTCCCGTATGGCTCCGCCACGGCTTTTATTCAACTCAAGTGGAGATCTTCAATTTAACATTTGTATTATGATTGTTTTTAACATCGTGGTGATGATAAAAAAAATACCTTTTTTTAAAGAAAACCTTTCGAGCCATGTTTTTGAGGCCCTTGAACTCAAGTATAGGTTATTAATTAGCCTGGAGTATCGTCTTGCAATACCAAATATTTTCTCGCAATTGAGGTTATGAATGTAAACTTGATGTGGTTTGCCTATAAAATATTTCTTTCTACTTGGGTGTGCATATAATGTGGTGTAATGAGCAAATAATGTGGTGATAGTGTAATTATCCTTTTGACAAATGCAAAGACGGAAACTTGATAAAAGGAGTTGCACGTTATTTCCTAAACACAGAAGAAAGAACACATTATCATCAAAATAATATGATTAATGGATAAATATTTGTCCATTTTATCACTGTTTTTGTCAAATTTTTTAGCCAAATAGAATGATCCAACATTCTTGTCATCCCCTCGTGCATGGGTCCTTCATATTTTCTTTGTCAAAATTCAAAATCACCCTCATTTTTTTAATAATTTATCCACTAAATGAAGAGTACTTTTCTTAACTCATAACTAAATATTACAAATAAGGTCATAAACCAATTAGATTAGAATAACTAAAAACAATGTGATGAAAAAAGTATCGGACAAAACGTAATAACTCAAGTGGTAAAATGCATACCTTAACAAAATAAGATCCTAAATTCAAGTTTATACCCTCCTTTAAAGTTTATCAATTTTGTGTGTGCGCATGTATATATGTGTGTGTATATATCCACACACACACACAACTATCACAAAAAATACAATTCCTTTCTAGTAATCGCTACCACATGACGTGTGCTCATGTGAACTTGGGTTCAGCAATCCTAACAACTAAAAACCACCAATAACAGGCAATTAAAATTTTTTAATTGGCCAATTTTATATGCAAGGACTAGCCACGACGCCATATGATAATACTTTATCATAAAGTGCTAATAGTTGACACCAGATAATTTTCACACAATTAAAGTACACAAATAAGAAGTGAATGGAGTGCTGCAGTGATTTGACAATGTCGATATTCGATTGAGATAGTGGGATAAGAAAAAATTTGTTTCCCCTTGTCATTTTGTTTATCGACCACACCAAAAAAATGAAATAAATAAATAAATAATAAAAAAAAAATCCTTAAGGGGGATTTTGTTATTGGGTAGGGTTATTTCTTGGAATTCACGGCCCCAAAAAGGAAAAATTAGGGCCCAAAAGCTGGTTAAAAATGTGGAAATTGGCCGACACCCATTCCAAAATCCAAACCCAAATCTGGTTTTAAAACAAAATAAAATAAAATAAAAAGAAAAATGGAACGAACGGCCGTTGACAGGAAGAAAGAACGTCTGATGAAGTCATGAAGAACTGAAGAAGGGATTCAAGGTAGTGAGTCCGTCGCCGCGCGCTCGTCACCGTCCGACCGTCGCTCACTGGTTCCGACCAACACGCCCCCGGAAAATCTAGCCAAAGGTAAGTTCTTCCTATTCCTGAATCCTAAATTCTTAATTCCCAACTGGTTTCTGGCAATTTCTTAATAGAATGCTTGGTTTGAATTTTGAAATTAAATTTCTTGCTAAATGCTACCCTTTAATTTTTCTGGGTAGAAACACTGTGGAGCAGTGAAGATCAACAGAGAAAGAATGATTCTGCGGTGGTGGCCTTGATCCGACCTAAGCATTCCTCCCTTGCTACTACGAAAGGTAGAATTCATTCACTCTATTGATATGCATAACGGAACATATACCCAGAAATATTTGTTCTTCTCTATTTTTTGTTGATTACGAGTAGCTAACTTGAGCAACTGTAATTCATAAATCGACACAAGACATCAGATTGGATGCTTTTGTTTAAATGATAATTTTCAGTTTTATTTAATTTATTTTTCATATGGACTATGGTTAGTATTTTATTTAGTAATAGTTGCTGTGGATTGGAAATTTGGATGGTTTTTAGTTTTGTTTAATTGGTATGAATTGAGAGGATTGGATGCTTTTGTTTAATTGTTTTGTTTTAATAGTTGCTGAGGATTGGATGCTGAGAATCGGATGATTTTGTTTAATGTATTTGGATGCTATGAATTGAGATTTAATTATTTGTCACTATGTCTGGGGCCTATTTTTCCAAAGTCGCCTCAGGCCTTAGAATTCAGAGGGCCGATGGCAATATTCTGAATTTGAATGTCATGTTGCCCAATTCCAGTTTAAAATAACTGATTTTCTGCCAAGAAACAGAGTAGTTAAGAATTTGTATTTCACCAGTTCTCCGGCTTTATTAAAATGTTCAGTTATATTCGCATATTTTTGTAACTCATATGAATTGAGGACATGCAACTTCCTCAGTTATTTGCCATACGTATTTGGCTGAAATTTCTATGTTGGTCATTGGTATATTGTTCTGGATGCAACCTAGCTAACTGGAAAATATAATAAACTTCTATTTTTCTCTATGATTACATGCTGCCCAATCTTTTACCGTGCCATTAGGACTTGTGCTTTTATTATGAGAATTGTAATCCTGTTGAATGGTTGAAATCAAGTTTTCAAAGGCATGTTAGTAGTAAATCTTCGGTGAGAGTAAATCTCAGGATAAACTTTTTATTTAACAGTCTGTTTTCAAGTAAACCTCTCATAGAAGCATTGGAATAAGAACATAGCAGTTGGATTGGATGACGTGGCATGTTTCCTTCTTCCCCAACTCTAAGTGTCACTTGGATCCTAAAGTGCAGCTTTTATATATGCATCAATTGGGAGTTAAAAGTATTACCGGAATCTTACAAAATGACTTCCTCTACTTGTCAAACGTAGTTTGGAAGTTGGAATGGGCTGCCTATTGAATAGTCACCGAAACAATTTGTAAATAACAAGTGCGTGTTGGCCTATTTGGGCTCTTGACTTATGGTGACCAACTTTACTCATTTAACTGAATAACGGTTCTTCATTTTCAGTTACTCATGAATCTTGATGTTTTCTGATTCATCGTTAGCCTCCTTACATCCCATAAATATAGATAATAACTTTATTACATAGTTGCTGGAGTTTCTCTGTTCAAAGCATTTTGATGTGCGTGTTGCAAAGTAGTATGGTCTTGAGAGATGCACTCTATTAATAATGTTTTAGACGCTTTATTACTTGGATATAGTATTGTCTCTCATACACATTTTTAGGTTTCACGGAACAAAAGCTTGAACTAGGCAAAAGTCATTTACTTCCAGAAAGTAATTTCTTTGCTTTTAACCCCTGAATTACTAAGTGTCTCAGATTTCCCCCAAGAGTTATGATAAACTTGTAAACAAGTGTAACTTTCTTTTCTTACTGTCTCTTTTCTAGAATTACTGAAGGCTCAATATTCAGAGTGTTATCAGCCTTTGATCAGGTTGGAGCTTAAAATTTACTCTGTCAAAAGCAAAATGTTCCATTAGAAGAATTGTTGGTGCCATTATTGGAAAATATTTCAGTGTTCGACTCCAACCAATAATTTATCGACAAATGTTTTTACTCTGAACTAAAGGCACATAAAAACTTATATGATTACATGCCAACAGGGAGCGTGGGTGGTAAAAACCCGATTTGCCAATGAGCAATTCAAAATTATGCTGTAATATTTTATTTGGGTTGAAAAGAATCCTTTTTATGTGGCCTGTAGTAATGAACTTACTGCTTCAAATTCAACAGCTGAAATCTTAGCTTTGGCATGGCCTTTATGTATCTATTGATACATCACAATTTCAAGACATTACATTCCTTATGAGAGAGAGTTGATCCATGCACTCTTTTGCAATGAAAATGCCCCTGAAATATTTTATTTTATTTTTGTAATAATTAATTTCAGGTAAAATGTCTTCATCATGTTTGTACACCGCCTAAAATTCTTTTCTATTTTTTTGTTGCACTTATTATGTTGTTACCATTTGTACTAAATATGCGTCTAATGATTGCAAAAATTTAATAGAATGAAGCACTTGGTGAAACTGATCTGTGCCTTCTTGTGCAACTGGTCTCTAAAGTTTAGTTTGCTCCACCTAGTCCCTAACCTTTGCTTTTCAGGTCCAAATTGTCTCTTGTGGACAAATTTCATTAAACAACCATTGTGTAAATATGTTAAGGATTTTATTTTTTTATTGTCCTGTTAGCTCGCCTTAATCTTTCAAACCGTAGGTGCATATTTGATCATTTGTATATTCTTGGTTAGTTTATAGATTTCTTTCAAGTCTGCTACCGAAGTCAACATTTTGCGTTGGAGATTTTAATTTTGAATTCGGTAAACCTATTTCCTTGTGTGAGTAACGGGAGTTCGTTCTGAAAAGAAAGTAGCGTTACAGTGTGTATTGCGGGATGTTCAAAGTAACGAAAATTTTTTTGGAAACAAAATTTTGTGAAGACTGATTTTATCCCACATCAAATATTCTTGCCACTTCTTGATTCTCCGTGATAGCTCTTGATAAGTGTCTCTAAGATTCTTATGAATGCATATTATTTTGTCCATCTCTCAGAATAGGATGGAATTATGGAAATAAAGAAATTCCATTTTACTGGATCTTATCGTGGTATGCTATTTGAGTCTTTTATTATTTTCTTTCTCTGTGTGGGTATTATTTATTTACTTTTATCTTATTAAGCTGTTAAAAGATCTCAAGAAACTAGAATGGACTCTTGCTTCCTTTGCCTTCTTTCAATCATTGGATTGGATAAGATTTTTTAAAGTCTGTCCATTCAGCTTCTTTAAATTCTTGTTAATCTCACTTTCTGAAAACAGTTGAAACTCACCAGATCAGCAGCATGAATTGGTTAGATTGTCCATGTACCAAACAAGTTTTATTACAAGAAAGTAAATAAGTGCACCCCCCGGGTGGGGGGGGGTAATCAGGGGGCAGGTGCCCATTCTTCAATGCGCTCACACTTGTGTATTTCTACATGAAAGTGCCTCTCCTTTTGTATTTAAATGGGTTGTAGATTTCATTGGATTAGCAGCTTATGCCCTGACCAACAGTTACAGAAAAATCCTAGAAGAAATAAGTAACCGGGAATAAATCTATCATTGTTATATGTAACTATCAAACCCTTAAAAGTAATTAGCGCACTCGATATTTTGAGCACGGGCTTTTCTGGTTCTAGTGTATCTTGTCTTTACCACGAATCATTTTCCTTGGTTAACAATAATTTTACTTTTGCCAGTATGTGAATGCAGGGAGATAAATGCTGCCTCCCAGCCCTCGCTCACCTACTACACCTAGTAAAACCCCCCTCCTCAGCGCCACTCACAAAAACCTCCTCCCCTCTTACATACTCACACGAAGGTTGAACTAGCATTATATGGCTAGTAACACAAGGCTACACTTCTTGATAAAATGAAGTGGAAACATATATATCATGCTATGAAGAGAGGAACTGTCTCTCAATTCAGTAAAAATAAATAAATAATGTAACTTAACCGTGTCTACGGTGGATTTTTTTTTACTTATTTATGTATTATTTTTTTTTACACACCAAGTAGGAAATTGGCAGGAAATCTTTTCAAAAGAAGATGTGATAACTTCTAAATGTCTTTTATTTCTGCTATAACTTATGATTCAGCTTGTGATTATATTACTAACAACTTGCATACGCATGATTTTCCTTTGCAGCTTATCATCTCCTTTCCTTTAAAATGCTTCTTTTATGGTAGCTGATCCTCTTCCCATGTACTTCAATTTTCAGTAACTTTCCAGAAACCGAGGGCTAGTTGAAGAAAAGATGCAGACAACTAACTCCTCGACTGAAGAAGAGATATTTCAAGTCAGAAAATTGGAGATCTCGGACAAAAACAAGGGTTTCATTGAACTACTACAACAGCTGACTGTTTTTGATTCAGTCTCTGATGAGAGATTCCAAGAACGATTCCAGGAGCTGTCGAAATATGGGGATGATCATCTTGTATGTGTGATAGAAGACAAGAAATCAGGGAAGATTGTTGCCACTGGGAGTGTATTCATCGAAAAGAAATTTATAAGGAATTGCGGGAAAGTTGGTCATATTGAAGATGTAGTGGTAGATGCCAGTGTTCGAGGCAAACAATTAGGGAAGAAGATTATCCTGTTCCTCTCTGATCATGCTCGATCAAATGGGTGTTACAAAGTGATTCTTGATTGCAGTACTGATAACAGAACATTTTATGAGAAATGTGGCTTCAAGCAAAAGGAACTTCAGATGGCGAAGTATTTTATTTGATGAACAGCCCGTATCTCTTTTCTCGCATATCAATGCCCTCAATACATGCCTGACTGCTCCTCCGTCTCCATGGTTTTTGCACCCACAAGCTCCCTTGCCTTGGCAACTTCTTGGTATTCCTTGGCATCAACATGCATTATTTGTTGAACATAAAATGATAAGCACAGAACTATTTCAAGACTGCATTAAGAACACCAAGCCAACAATTCTAAGATTATGTAACTGAGTGCCCTGATGTCTTGAGTATGAATTTTCTGTTGCTATTTCCATATTCCAAGTATTGGTTGACATTTTCTATCCGTTGGCTTCAAAGCAATGTCTTCTGGTTTTTCATTTTTTTGCCTGTTAGTGTGCTGGAAAATTAGGCCATCTTTGAATTGAAAGTTGCGATTGCGAAAAATTATTGAGCTCATGAGTTTCACAATAAAGAACTGTTTTGTGAGATTGTCATACAAATATAGGTATAGCTGCTTGGAAATATTCAAACAAATTATGCATTCCAAGAATCAGAAGCATTTACTTGAAAGTCCACCTCAACTACGTGTATATTTTTAAACACACATGAAGTGAAGTGAAGTGATCAACAACGAAGCAAACAGTACAGTTCTGTGGTGGAAAATGGAAGGATTCAACAACTTTCCTCATGATTTGATCGTTGAGATCCTTTCAAGACTGCCCGCTGCAAGTTCAGGTGCGTCTTGTTCCAGTTTGTTAACTGATGACGAGGATTTGATTGTGTGTCATGCTGAGTTTTCTAAGCAAAATCCTCAGCTATTGATTTGGAGCTATGTCTCAAATGATGCAGATTGGGAAATGAAAGGAAGAAAAAGTCACTATTGAATTGGCGTCTATGGATATGGATATGAAGGGTAATATGACAGATAAATTCACTATTGCACCATTCCTTTGTTGGAGACAGAAAGGGAGTTGACTCTGTGTTTACAAAACCATCTACACCCCGCCCCGAGGGGGGGGGGACTAATTGCTGCTTCATGGCACCATAAGTCAATTCTCTTCGACTGAAGTATGGTTTCTTGGAGTATACTGGGATTATGGGATGTTTATGCGTGGCGGAATGTTTCTCAGAAAGAACATTAGAACTGGATAAATGGTCGCTTAAAGATGAGAAGAAGAAGATTTGGAAAATGGAATATGGTCATTTGTTTCCTATGAGTGTTAAAGTTTCTGATTCCTTGGGACAATCAGTCTGGAGAAACATTTATTCATGTGGAGGGAAAAAAAACTCTGGAACTCAAGGAGTATCAAACATTTAAGTATTTCTAATCATTTAAGAATCACATTGTATTCTAATCCCCAAGTCTAAACTGGGGTCTCTGAACCTGCACACTGGACATTTAATTAGCCAGAAATATTGAGTGAAGTAGCAGAGTTCTTTCCGTGGAGGGGGGGGGGGGGGGGAGGTT
>CAVNYN010203530.1:0-11879 GCA_963692815.1 Nyctanthes arbor-tristis | reverse complement strand
TATATTGAGGGTTAATATCATCTATGTCACAGATATTTATTACACAAAGAATATGACTCGTTAGAATTTTATAAGAAAAAATCCCTGTGGGAAAAAATCCAAGTAAAGGAAAAAGAGTACATTATTCTTTGAATACGTCATCGATGCTACCTCGTTAAAAACTTTGCTAGGAAAAAACATTGGGACAAAACCTTAGTCAAAGAAAAAAGAGTACAACGCGTATCTCTCTCGTATTAAGTGACAATGTGTACAAGAATTTTAAGTTCTTTATATGCTTCATTCAAACATAATAAATCTAACGATGTAATTTCATATATTGCCAGCCAAATGAAACTTCAAGTTTCAATAACATCTACCATATATTTAATGCTCCTTTAGCATTAGTATCGATTGTTATATATTGACATTGTAACAATTTGTAGGATTGTCTTTTTTTTTGACCAATAATCAATGTCAATAATTTTGATGAAATTAATTCATCATAGTCACTATTTATTGAGCTCATGAGCATGTGTAGTCAATTATTATTTTTTGTCGATTCCATCTGGTCTCAGTATATACATAACTTATTGAGATCTCTTTATTCTAGTAATTTTAGGTATCTGAACCTTTTTAGTCACTTTTTAATTAGTTATGTCTATATACTCTTGTAATACTCCGAGTACTTCTCTACGTTAATAGTGGCATCTTAGAAATAATAATTAGTTTTCAACTATAAGTAATCGATGAATAAATCTTATAATTGGATGAGTAGTCGAGACATTTTATAAGAATTTGAAGACATTTTGTTTGTTTGATGATTACTTAAATGTATGTCAATTACCCCATCGGTTACGGAAAATTTCTAAAAGAACGATTAAGCTTAATCAAATAGTAAATTTTGAGACCGAAAAGATGCTTAAAATAAAAAAATGTGATGTCTCACTAGTATAGTCGAAAATACAAGGACTTAATTATAGAGTTCAATAGGTAAAGGGGTTTACTAAAAAACAAAGGGAAAAAACTAGACACTTGTATCCAATAGACTCTTCCCACATGAATTGAATCCACAACCTACACTTGGCATCTTGATTTACTAAGAAGAATTCTTATACCTCCAAGTTGACTCATTGTTATTGGACAAGTGGGAGCCTTTTTTCATTGGTGGAACTCAAAAACTTTTAGAAAACAAGTAGGGAAATTCGTCCACAAATTGTGCATGGTTTTGAATACTCTCAAAAGACCTTCAAAAACCATCTTTTATCTCTTCAAACAAGGCATATTTCATATACATATAGAACTTACATTCTAAAGGCTATTTTGCTTAGATATACTAAGGAATTCAAAGTGTTTTGCCACTCATTAACATTCACTCAACCTTAAAGATATAAGAGGTTAAGGTGAGTAATTCATTACTTTACTTTACTTGCGTGCATAAATTTCAAATAAGTTCCAAACAAAGGTATATGTTTTGGATATTAAAAAAAAATGTTTTCTTGCATAAGATTTGCTAGAGTCCCTTTGCCCATTTTGTATTGTTTGCTTTGATTTGATCCATGCTAATTGTTGTGGATTAATGAAAGATTGGAAATCCGGGAAAAGCTAACCGGAAATTGTGATGAATCTATTGTATTGCCACTACCATATTGGTATTTGAAAGGCAATAAGGCGCCATATATAGTAGGAACTTCTAGTATTTGGGCCTTATAATGCATTCAAAAGGTTTGTGCATCTTAATGTTCTTAAGATTGTAACATGGAATGATTTTATAACCCTTTTGTAAACCAAAATAATATATTACTCACAGGGTATTTTATACTCACTTTGTATGTATTTAACATTTTGTAGATGATCAATCGAAGGATATATGAAAAGCAAGCCAAGGAGTGGAGGCTATCTCACGACAGGAGCAAGATTATGCATGTGGTCGAGACGGATGTTTGGGCCTATTATGAGGATGAACCAATATTTGTAATGTACTTGGGAACCACTTATGAGTTTGAGATCTTTTGTACCTACACTCTCCATCTTTTGCACCATCATAAGATTACAAGAGATAGGCCTATGTTTTTTGTTTAATAGAATAGTTTTTAAAGAGGTAATGATAGAAGTAAGCCAAGTATATGTATGGAAACTTAAATAAAATTTGACTTGTATGGGATTAATATAAAGAAATCTTTTGCAAAAAGATTGGGAGTCCTATTTTCACATGTAAAGGCCTCTCAAGCTTGTGTTCGGTTATAATATATAAAGTGGCTTTTATTTAGTGTATGTCTAGTTCTTTCATATATATTAAACATGAAGAGTGATTCTCATAATATAGAATTAATTTAGCTTAAGTATGTAAACAACTTTTTTTTCAACAACATCTCGTTTATGGAACAAAACATAATTGATCGACAAGTCTCGTCCCTCGCTAAAATAAGAGATCAAAGTTTGTATTTAAAACGCTTCCGATGTTGATTACTAAAACATGATATGTAAATCCATGAATTAACGAGGGGCTTGACAACTCTTCTAGAGAGTATGCCTCAAAAGGATCACAAGTATCTGCTCTATATTCCTTTTTATATATGTTTATTTTGGAATCGACCATGACATACTTCAGACATGCCATTAATATCTCAAATCCTCTTATAAGATTTTATATCAATCCAAGAAGGAGCATTTGACATAGTATATATATTAGTAATTATATAGTCAGTAATCTAAAATGTATACTATCTTGCAAACTTCAAGTTTGCATTATATATGCGAGGACTTCAATTACACATTCCATATACTTGTTACCAACTATCAATTTCTCCCCCTAATATTGGGAATACTATTTAATTTAAGAAATAGTCAAAAAACATGTTCATCCTTCATGAATGAAGCATACAAATAAGGATTCAAATCCATCATATATTCTCAGCATTACAATAATATCCATCTTAGTACGCCTAGTTGAGCGACTATACATATCGTACTTTTCAATTTTAGATGGAGGCGATCTATTGTAAGCCAAATATAGGGGATATCATATATTCTACTGGCATATTATATAAGAATTGCTGCGAGTGAAAGATCAATATCACTTAAACACAAATGATTATTCTCAATTAATGGTATAGTAAATAACTTGAGATGTATAATATTATTTTTTTAGCCATAGACAATTAATATCTCAAATAATATATGAACAATTAATGACTTTTATGATAAAATTCACTAGCAAGACACATATGATTTTATTTCCATATTTGAAATTTTTGCTAATAATCAATCAATTGAGCAGATATTTTCACAAACTTCTGGTTACAAGTTTGACATATGACCTCTAGTGGATCCAAATGTATATAATATAGAAGTGAGTGGACCCACACGGTTCACCATAAACATTTTCCAAATATATTTGGAAGTTAATTCCAAATAGCTAGTGATTATTAATAATCGAATTGCCTAAGAACTTGCAGCACACGAGAATTCGTTTAAATAGAAGAATCTTCTATTCTTCAGATGATTTTCGATAGTTCTTATTATCAACAAACCGGGATGGTCTAACTGATCATGCCAAATAATAAAATTTTCATAATATTGAACTTTTAGTCTAATATAACAAGTAATGCATTTAAACAGCACAACTAAAACTTTTTAAGTAAGAGACATCATATTCTCAACCAAAGACATGCCCGCAAAGGGATAATACTGATGATAGATGATTAGCTTTACACGAACCATCACTACAACATGTAATATGGCATGGTTCCAAACAGAAGCTGGGAGTTTTGTTTATATAAACAATGTTCTAACAATTAACTGAATAGTTATGCTAAACTGTTCAGAGTATGAACATAAGCAACTAAATATTCAACCTCAATTCCGATTGCCATGCAATAATCGTCGAATGCTTGAGATCAAAACTCGCCAGCATTATCATGATGAATTTTCCTGATTGAGGAATTGGGTTTTTTAATTTTATTCTATGAGCAAGTAGTAATCTAGCAAATGCTGTACTTTTAGTAGAGAGCAAGCGAACATAGAACCATCTAGTAGAAGTAACAATCAATACCATAAATTGATAAATGGCCCAAATAGTGGGTATATCTGCCCATATATATCTCCATGAATTATTTCCAAAAAAATCGGAAACTCAATGTTAACCTTCATACTAGAAGGTTTGATGACTAACTTACTTTGCTCACAAACATCATATCGGAAACTATTTAATAAAAGAATCTTCTAGTTCTTTAGATTGTTCTCGTGTAAATTATCTACCGCATTATAATTGCTCATATATACCAAAAATATCGTGCCAATGTATAAAGTTCTTTCAGTCAACGAACTTTAGGTTTGTGACATAGTTTGTCTCAATTGCTTTTATGAATGTATAATGCATTCCAACTGGTAGTGTCGAGAATTTTTCCTTTATCTTCTTTCGGTCAGATACGAAGGAATTTATTCAAAAATGTCATTATCTTTTTGCGCTATCTCAATGTAATATTAGTTGGATATCTTTAAAAATCAGCAAATTTCTCTTAAAATTCGTTAAAGTACATCTTTAAAATACAATTTAGTATTATTTATCAAAATAATACAAGCTCTTCTGAAACTTTTGATGATGTTTGATGTACCAATATTTCCTTTTAGTTCAGTAAAGAAGTCGGAGACATCAAAGTGAATCATTGCTTGACCATCATAATCAACGATTAAGGAAATTAGTCTCCACTTTTTTTTCCCTCTTGATTGACTATAAGTTAGAGATCTACAAGGTATTTTGCCGTACAACACGTACATGCTCAATGCCCTTTCATGCTTTTTTCAGATGAGTTATTATTATTGGATGATTTATGGATCTCACTATTAGGGTTTTGTCCATGAGTTTTCCGATCTCTTCATCCACGGTTCACGATAAGATGTTGTGTTTGCTTCAGACGATGCAATGAAACCAGTGGGGCGGAACTCATGATTTTTCATACATCATGTGGATCTTTGATGGTAAAGTACTCAACTTTAAGTTAGACATAATAATGAAGGAAACTAAGTGCTTTTGCACAATTTTTAGATGTGTTTCCTTCTTTTGGTGTCTTACTCAAACCACTTGATTTCCGATAAACTAAAACAGTAAGGGCCCACTTGGTGTCTTACAATTAGTCGTTTGGTTTCAGGAGCAACAATTTATTTAATCTAACCAAAATTATTGACTAAAATTAAATAATGCAAAAACAAATAAATAATATATATAACGGATAATAAAAAGAAATTATTGCTTCATAATGAGTAATACGAAATATTTTTTAAGAATATTTATTTATTGTGGTTTTCTTCAAGAAAACACATATCTAAGTCTTATATATTGTGCTTTTCACAAGCACACCATATTCAACTAGAATATAAAATATTTTTCAAGAATATTTATTTATTGTGGTTTTCTTCAAGAAAACACAGATCTAAGTCTCATATATTGTGCTTTTCACAAGTACACCATATTCAAATAGAATATAATGAGATCATGGTGTATTCTTCAAGAATTACAGCATATTAATCGTAATGATCTTCAAGACTATTAAGAATTGTATAATCGTATTTCTTCAGGAATTATGACAAATCTTATATGACTTTTCTAAAGCCAATCATATTCTTCTGGAATATGAGATGTCATTGATGATTTTTTAGGAACCACAAGAATAAAATATGACAAGACTCTGTAGGGGTCAATCATATTCTTTTAGAATATAGAGTATAAATTGTGATTCTTCATCGATCGCAAAAGATAATATCTAAAGCACAATAATCTTCACGACTATTAATAGATTTTTGAACGATCATGTTTCTTCAACAAACCACGATTAATAGCGTATATATATGTCAGGGCTCTTCCAGAGCCAATAATGTTTTTTTAAGAATATAAAACATAACAGTGATTCTTCAGAAACCATAATGAATCACATATATTATCATCATATTAACAATTAAACCAACCAAGTATTAAATAACAAATAAAAGCAGAAAAAACAACAGTGCACGTAAAGATTGGATACATTGAAGTTCCTGCTAACATGAAGATAGTGTCTATACAGACAATTATTTTCAAAACATGGAACTTGTAATTGATCTTGAAATAAATAACCAATACACTCAAATTGGGCAGTCGTTTTGTGATTTAAAGAAAACACTAACGTTAAAAACCTTCAAATCCACAAAACCCTTTATACAAAATCTAGAGAAAGAATCAACAATTATTGGATTAAATTGGATTTATTCACTGAAACCGAATGAAGAAATAAGAATAAAAAAATAACTAAAGTTTTGAAAGTTCTTTAAAAGAATTGGTGGAAATAAAAATATTTAGGAGCATGTCGTGCTGATAACGTGTTATAAACTAAAAGAAAAAATAGAAAAATAGAGAGAAAAGTTGGAAAAAAAACTCTTGAATTGTATATTCATTCACAACACATGATGTGTATTTATACATGTACATGTGTGTTGGCTAAGAAAGATTTGGACAATGTTCTAGAAAGCGTGAGGCGTGGAAAAACATCAAGGCCAAGTATTGAGTTTATGCGCGCCTAACTGCACCAAGGCGAGATAAAAAACGTAACCAATGCATAATAAAGCACAAAATATGATGAAGTGTGTAGCCCAAGCTTCAAGTATAAGTGCCGCTTAAGCGTCGCCTAGGCGAGCTTTTTAGAACACTGCTTCTAGGGTTTCAGAGGCAAAATAATCATTCTTACTATAATTAATTTATTTACAACAAAAACTATATATATATATATATGATTTAATTTTTCTTGTTTTTAATCTCCACGTGAAATAAAGAAAATTTTAATAAAATCAACAAAAAATGCGGCTAGTCAAGACTTACAGGCCATATTACAAATTTTTATTTACTAAAATAAATATTTAGAATTTCTTTGTCACTAATCTACATTTGTGGTCAAACTAATACCTAAATACATTAGTTTATATTGCTTAAATGTCAAAATCATGGTGGACTACTTTTTCAAGCAAAAAGCGAGCCAATATTTTGGTTCCTCAAATCGGAAAAATCTTTTTCTTTAAAAAAAAAATATTCGCCTTATTGAATTTAAATTTAGCAGACGTGAACAAATTAATTTTATCATGGTTTCAAAAAACTTACTTAAGCGATGTTTAGATGATACTTATACTCAAAACTTGGACTTTATGTTTTGCTATATCTTATATTTTATTACGCATTAATCGCGTTTTTATCATGCGCTGGCGTGCTCAGACGCGCCTGGAGTAAATACTCTGGCTTTAACACTTTGCTTTTTAAAACCTTAGTCATACTCGATTTTAATAGTGTGCTTTTATGTGGTGTGTCCCGGATGAATTTATTAGGCTTAGTTAGACAATTATAGTCACTTGAACAGTTCAGTTTCAAGCAATAAATTGTGTCTACAATTTGAAGAAAAGGAAAGAATCACTAATGTGACAAAAAAAAAAAAAGGAAAAGAAAAGAAAAGAAAAACTTAGTACTTCCTAACGCCCAAACGTACTTAGAACGGCTCCACCATTGAATGACAAACATTATTGGATGAAAGTATCCTCTGCCATAAATTGTTTTAATTAACTTATTGGTTTTAAGAGAAAGACTCACTAGATATTGGATTTTGGGGTCTCTAGTCTAACTGTTTAAATTATTATCTCTATATTTACAACTACCCATTGTTATCTCTAATTCAATACTTATAAGAATTTGTTTCAAACGAGATAAAAGTTCTTGATTCAATCATGTATGTTGGATAGTTATGGTATTGCAAGACTTACCCAGAAATGAACAAAAATGAGAGAAAGCTAATTAATTCTAACTTAATTGAATATTTGTGAGCGTATCACCGGTAAAAATATCACTGAGGGTTTCCAACTCGGTATTGGCATTTATGTCTGTATATTCATATCTTTTTTCTTGAAATCAAAATTCCAACCAATAGCAATCATTCTCTTAGGAATCCATGATTATATTCACCATTTTGTCTAAACCAAGATTTTGTTGAAAATCCTGAATAATTCTATTATTAAATAAAATTTCAACATTTTTTTCTTAAATTTTGTAAGGATAAAAGTTCAACATCAATTTAACTTGAGATATAAAAAAAAGAAAGAAAGAAAATTAACTTGAGATTATTTGAATAATTAATGGGCCGACGGGAAATCCAACGGATAAAGGGGCTCGGTGTATGTGGCACCAAGATTTTGTTGAAAATCCTGAATAATTCTATTGTTAAATAAAAGTTTGACATTTTTTTTTTTATAAATTTTGTAAGGATAAAAGTTCAACATCAATTTAACTTCATATACAGCCCCACCCCCCGCCCAAAAAAAAAAAAAAATGGAAATTTAACTTGAGATTATTTGAATAATAAATGGGCCAACCGGAAAGGAAATCCAACAAATAAAGGGGCTCGATGTATGGGCACATTTCTTTCTATTATTTTCATAGACCCACATATAAGGTCATGTAAACTAGTATAGAGGACTGAACCACATATATCAGTCTCTGTTCTAGATCAAAACTCATAAATGGGGAGAGTTCTTGAAAATTTTAAGTATTGGGCCTCAATTTAGAAACATATACCAAATTGGGGTCTTTTTTTTTTATTATTTTATTACCCCGGGGGGTGGGGCGGGGAAGGTGGGGATTCGAGCCAGGATCACTCCGGTAAGGGGTCAGGTCCTTTTCCACTCGGACTGCCCCTTGATCCCCTTAAATTGGGCTTTTATCCTACATTAAACTAGTAGAGAAATTTGCTATTGCCACAATGAAAAAATAGAAACCTTGGGAAATGATAAAGAGGAATTTAGACCTATACATTGATTTTTAATTAAATTGCAGTTATGTATTCTAAATGATAAAATATAACTAATTGGCACAATATAATCTTAACCTTTCAGTTTATTGTGCAAAATAACTCTAATCTTTGAAAGTTGGCAATTCTGAATATCACTTTTTTGGGGGTAATCTAACCTTTTTATTTTAAGAAGACAATAATAATACCTTTAAATTCTAATTCGACGCTCTTCCGATCTTAGTATAAAATAATTAAATGAAAAGTAAGAATATTAAATTTTAGTATTTCTTTTTTAAACATTATCAAATTCATGAAGTGATAACAAAAAAATACCTGATTTATCATGAGCTTGATAAGAACCCGCCCTGGGTGAAACACTATTTTTAGAAAATGCAATCCAGCGGAGCGAGATGGAGCAAAGGCGCCTCGCCTTGCTCTTCATGTGATGATTCGTTTAACTGAAATGAATATAAATTGTAAAATAAATGAGAACAAGTTTAAAAATGACAAAGTATATAACAAATTGGATCGATAAAAAAATCAAAAGTCGAGTCAGACATCCCCACCCTCACACCAATCTGGTCCGCACCTACCATGTATTAGGCAGATGGAATAGCGGATCAATCTTCCTCACTGTCATCGCTAAATTCTCATCAAATGACGCAATCCAGCGGAGCGAGATGGAGCAAAGGCGCCTCGCCTTGCTCCTCGCATGACGATTTGCTTAACTGAAATAAATATAAATTGTAAAATGAATGAGAACAAGTTAAAAAAGGACAAAGTATATGTAACATCCCGAAAATTTCTACAAATTAAGGTAAGCAAAGAAATTGTTTTTTTGGAAGAATTACATGAATATCATTGAAAGATTGCTTGAAGATCAAAATATTGTTATTGAATTGACGCTAAAGAAAGATCTTGGTTGATTATTGACATAAACTAAAGTGTAATGACTTAATTGACACGAATTGAAGAGTGTGAACTTGATTGAAAGATAATGCAAAGGGGAAGGACTTCTTGTGCAATTTCTTGACAAGTGTGCGGCGCCACACCGCGCCACTTGTCAGGAGGAGATTTGCGCCACTTGTCAAGGTGTGGTTAGCGCCACTTGTCACGTTATGATTGACGGACTTCAAAAGTTTTTAAAATTAGCTAAATCCTAACTATTATATAAAGGAAGTTAAGGATTTCATTTTCTCTCAAACCCATTTCCCTTTTTCTCTCCCGAACTCCAAAATTCGTCCAACTTGGCCTTGGGAAGGAGAAAACCAATAAAAACCCGTCAAAATATCTATTTGTCCTTTGAAAAGAGTCCTTTACCATATATGGAAGGATTATAGCTTGAAAGATAGCTTTAATTGAGGAATATCAAGGCTCTACGGGTACTTTTTCACGTGGATTATTCGAAGGATATTTGAGGTGGGTAACCTAATACTTTGATTCCTTTTCTACATGCATAAAGTTTTGATAAGATAAGTGTGTATTTGATTGATGCTTTTGATGAGACAAATATGGATTTTGATGCATTGTTATTGAAAGAAAGATTTTCAGTAGACATTGTTGTTAGAATATGATGAATTGATAAGATGACCATCTTTGCTATGCATAGCAATCGGTTAAAATTTATTTAAAAGTATATATCAAGATAGACGTTAAATGCTTTGTGAACCCTAAAATTATTTTTCTACTTTTCGTCTTCAATAAAATGTGTCATTCAGAGTAATAATATATTTGAGACTATAATTTGATGATGATAAGGTAATAATATTGCCAAAAAAAATGACCTTCTTGTAATTACATATAACTTTGGTAATATAATTGTCAATAATTAAAGTGGAGAGACCTAATTCCTATTAAATTTAAGTTCTTGATCTAATTATTGACAGCTAAATGTCATTTATCTATTTGCAAGTAAGTAGAAATTCAGTGACATTCGATATAATTAATATTGTGATAAGTTATGTTTCTTTTTCCTTAGTCACAATAAGAACAAAAAAGTATCTCGAATAATTGATAAAATAAAAGAAATTCATATAATTCACATTGAAAATAAATTTTGATAGTAGAATTCGGGTTATGAAGACAGCCAGGAGGAATATTAAAAGATAATGTAGTTAATTGGATTGAGCTCATATAGAAAAACCTAAAAAAATTCACATGTCACAACCCATTTTATTCATGTATGTATTTATAATTGCACAGTTGTATTGTAAAAGTAAATAATATCATATTTTATATTATACCCTTGCCTACCTTAGATGAAAAGTTGAAAGTGAAAATAAAGTATAACTATTACTAAATACAGCAAATGAAGTCTTTTTAAAGACGGGATACCAAGATACGTAAAAATATCATACAACATCAATGTCATTACCAACGGTGGAATCAAAAGAAGTCTCACACATGCATTGCACATATACGTGTGATTAGATTTGCATAATAAAATCTGTAAATATACAATTTTTATTTTGTTCTTGACGCGTTAAATTAATATTTTATTAATAACATATTAATAGTTACTCTTTTATGTACTCGATTAATGCTTTACTATATTTTACTTTTAAATCATTTAATTTATTTAATATTATTAGTTAACAGTCTAATAATATATATCAGACATGTAATGTGCATACCGGTATTTGTTTGATACCTGTTCAAATAAAAATTTTCATACCCATAGAAGAACGTACATTTGATATAGCCGTTTTAATCAGATAATACCTCATTTCTCCACATTTTTTTTAACTGCGTGATACGTTGATTTATTTTATGTAGGTAACCATAATATTACATTGTTATTTTAGTCTAATAAATAAAAAATTTAATACTTAAAAATGTAACATGATTTTATAATGACAATCGGTAGAGTTATAGTGTATATTTGTATCAAAATTAACGTGTAAGTTTGATTTTTAAACATCATATCATAAATAAAATACAATATACCAGTTGCATTGTTTAGAATTACAAATTGATATGTGAATCACAAATCATCACTGGATATTTGTAGTAAAATATTTGAGTATTGAGCATAAATTTGGTTGAATGACTGAATCCAAAATTTTGGGTCCCTTCCAAACACGTCATTTAAGTACACATGTCTAA
>CAVNYN010203528.1:0-10747 GCA_963692815.1 Nyctanthes arbor-tristis | reverse complement strand
TCCTGTCTAAATAATATCTCTTTTGGCACTCAGTTAAATTATAAATTTCATTAGTCAAACAGAGACAACATAGGAACTAGAATTATTATCCATTTATTTACCACGCCCACTCATTTACTTCTATTTAAAATTTAAATCAACTATAATCTACAACCAGACAAGCTACACAAAGTTTGAAGGCTGATAAGGAGTTGGTGAGACATTAATTTGAAGTGTCATCCATTGGTTTTGACATTGGAACCCACCAGCAGAATGCAAAAATATCAGAATTTAGAAAAAGCACACCCTACTTGAAAGATTTCTGCTGCAATTTTATGTTTGTTGTAAGATTGGATATGGCTCTGGAAGAAGTTAATTCTCTCTCGCAGATACTTGAGCAGATGCTGCAACATCGGCATGTCAGTCTTGAAGATAGAAAACTAGCCGAATCTATCCTTGAAGAGCTTAAATCCTTCGAAGATTTTGTTACTCAAAGTTATTCAAAATGGAGCCACGAAGAATTAGAGTTATTAAAAAGTCCGATGTTAATTGCAGCGGACGAGGAGAAAGATGATATTACATTCCAAATCAGACATCAACTTCGTAGACTATCTGAAAGCCCAAGTAATGAAATCAACATCACAATTTCATCTCAGTTATTGGGGGAAGTGAAAAGTGCAATTTTATCACAAAGAGAATGTGTGATAAAGGTTGGGGAGAGTCAAGATCGGAAGACGGCCAACAGCCAAGTTCGTCTCATATTGTATCGGAACCTGCAGGTGATCGCGATAATGAGGTCTCTTCCGTAGGTCTTGATGATGATTTCACGGAAATCATGACTCGACTGGTCACCCGATCGCGCCAACTCCAAATTGTTTCACTGGTTGGCATGTGTGGAATTGGTGAGACTACATTGGCAACAAATATTTATAATGATTCTAATATTTTGAATCATTTTGATATTCAAGCTAGGGCAACAGTTTCACAATCTTATACCATGCAACAAACAGTACTCAACCTTTTAGATTCGATGAGAAGTCTCACTGGAAAAATGCGTCAAGCCAATGATTTGCAAATAATTAAGGAGCACTTGTACAAGTGTCTAAAATGTAGGAGGCACTTTATTGTATTGGATGACACATGGGGCTCTAAAGTTTGGGATGGTTTGAAACAAACATTTCCTGATGATAATAATGCAAGTCGAGTCTTGTTGACTACTAGGCTTGAGAATGTCGCTATTCAAGTTAACTCTTGTCTTCATCGCGTGCATTTTTTAAATGAAGATAAAAGTTGGAACTTATTTTGTCATAAGGTGTTTGAAGAAGATTGTTTCCCCCCTGAATTGAAAGATGTTGGAAAGAAAATAGTCAAAACTTGTCGAGGACTTCCACTTGCAATTATTGTGTTGGCAGGTCTTCTCTCAAAGGTTCCCATAACAAAGCAATATTGGAGATCAATTGCTAAAAATTTGAGTTCAGAAATAATCCAAAGTGATGAGAATTGCTCAAAAATGTTGCCTCTAAGTTATAACCATTTACCTCATTGTCTGAAAGAGTGTTTCCTCTACTTTGGAATTTTTCCAGAAGACAGATCGGAAGAGCGTCGTCACCAAACTTCTCAAGTTATAGACTGCTGAGGGATTCATAAAAGCAACGATCTCAAAAGTTTGGAAGAGGCGGCATATGAGTACTTATTGGATCTTATTGATAGAAGTCTCGTTATGGCTGGTAAATTGAGCTCTGTAGGAAAAACTAGAACATGCAGGCTTCATGATCTGGTTAGAGAGTTTTGCATCACAGAATCCAAAAACAACCTACTTTTTGAAATTACTGATAGGAGTCTTTATGGTATTACATTAGGAGCTACTATGCGCTTGCTGAGTGTTTATCCGAATTCAACAAATATTTTTCCTTGTAATGAGAAAAAACTATCCATGCTATTCGTGAGCTCTATTGTTAATTTTGATCAGAAATTTCATATGTCAAGGCAGTTCCAAAGTCGGTCACTTCGAGTACTTGACACAAGTGGAAGGTTTCCTATATATGTTGGAGGTGAAGAGAATGGACTACAGTTTTACCAACTGCGCTACCTATCTTTTGAATATGACCTTGAAGTGTTCCCATCATCGTCATCATGTGTATTTCAAAATCTACAAACGTTAATTCTTTGTGGATCAAGCTCTATATAAAACTAAAAGAAGTGGTGATTTGGAATATGCCTAAACTCAGACACGTCGGGGGGGATGGACTGAAAATATCTGATCCTTTGGATGGGGAAAATTCTGTTGTTTTGGAAGACTTTCAAACATTATCTCGAGTACAAAATTTTATATGTTCCAAGCAGTTCCTTAAAAGAATTCCAAATGTAAAGAAATTGGGCATGCAGTATTCTTCTGATGGAGATTTGCAACAATATGGTCTCAGTAATCTAGCCGATCTGCATAAGCTTGAAGAATTAAGATTGATATGTTCAGTTTTCTCCATTCCAGTTTGCATGTCTAACTTCACTTTCCCACCTTCACTTAGAAAGTAAACTGTAGAGAAGTATCAACTTTCTTGGGAAGATATACACACTATTGGTTGTATGCCTAATCTTGAAGTTCTCAAATTAAAGTCAGTCTCATTCAAAGAAGGAGAATGGGAGACAACTGAAGGGGAATTTTTGAACTTGAAATATTTACTGCTTGATCATCAACCAATTCTGGAGCATTGGAAAGGAGATAGTGTCCAATTTCCGAGCCTTCAAAGCTTAATCCTTAGTGATTTCCAATGCCTAATGGAGATCCCTTATGGTATTGGAGATATACTAACGCTTCAATTGATTGAGTTACGTGATTGTACCAAATCACTTGTAACTTTTGTAAGGAAAATGCAAGAGGAACAACAGGAACTGGGAAATGACGTTCTTCAAGTTCACGTTAGTGATTCAGCAATCATCACGAGCAAGGTAATATTCTTAAACCCAAACTTATAGTATTTCAGTTATAATACAATTTTCTTCTTTTTTTTTTTTCATTTATTAATTGGAATCATGAAAGTAAATTTCTTGAAATTTTCCTCCTCTTCCCTTTCCAAATTTTTTCCATCCAAGAACTTCCTAAAAATAAAAAGGGAAAAAAAAGGAGTTTGTAGACAAACCGCATGGGCGGATTTAGCCTACGCAGGACTAAATAGTAATAATAATAAAAAATAATCTACGTGACTTGTTTTTGTTAGATTTGTAAAACTAAAATTTTTCTTTATTACAGCATGTGCCAAGAGAAATTCTAGAGGGGGCCAATCAAATGGCTAGAAGACGCCAAAAAAAGGGCAAAAGGGTGCCCGTCGTTTTACAGCGTAATATTCCTTAACCCCAAACTAATACTAACAAAGTTCTGATGCAGTTACCTTCCAAAAAAAAAAAAAAGGTTCTGATGCACTTTTTTCCCCTTTTCGTTGACTTATTGGAATGATGAAGTGTTAAATTTTCCCCCCTCCTCTTCTCTTCTCATGTCTTTCCATTTGCTTGAAAAAGTATTTTGCAGAGGAAATAACTGAATTGCTAGAACGCACAGAGGTAATGGGAGATGGCTTGGCGGCTTCCAAAGTAATGTTCCTTAACCCCCCAAACTAATAGTGATAAAGTTCTTATCATAGTTTTCTGATGTTTACGGTGAGTATTGTTATGATACTCTTCTTCTCACGTAAATGCATGTATGCATGTCATTTGAAAATTCAATTGAATAATGTTATTTATCTAGACTGGAGATCGATTTTCAGTTTAGTTGGATTTTTTCATTAGATAATGAAAAGAGTGGACCGTGGATGTCTTCATGTATTTATTATTATCCCACCCATCTTTTAATGTGAAAAAGAAAACTAGACTTGAGATCAGTCTCCAACCTAAATAAATAGTACTAATTGTCTCAATTAGACGTGACATGCATATATGAACACGCGTGGAGTGCAATAATGATATGTGGCAGAAAATTAGATGCAATTTTTTTTTCACTTTCATTATTTATTTATTTGAATAATGAAAATAAATTTCTTCAAATTTTAATTTCCTTTTCCTTCTTTTCATTTCTCTCTCCCATTTATGACTTTGCTTGAAAACGGAGTTCATAAAAGACTGTACCAAATTGCTAGAACGCGGAAAGGAAAAGCTAGAAAGGCACTCATTGGTTCGCAATGTAATATTCTTTAACTCTGAACTAATAGTAATAAAGTCCTATGCAATTTTCTTTCATATTATTATTATTGTTGTTTTTACTACTACTATTATTATTATGCTTTTTTTTTTCGCTTACACTTATTAATTGGAATAGTGAGAATAAATTTGGCAATCTTTTTTCTTTCCTTTTCTTTTCTTTTCTCTCATTTTTTTTCAATCCACGGCTTTGGTCAAAAAAGGACGCGTTGGATTTGGTTGACAAATTGATAGAAGGAAAACGGAAGGAATTAGAGAAGAAGGGGCTTGCTGGTTTTCAAAGTGATATACCTCCTTAACGCAAAAGGGGCTTGCCGGTTTCAATGTAATATATATTCTTCCTTAACGCCACACTAATAATGTTGACATGTTGTGATGAAAATTTCTTTCTTTCTTTCTTTCTGATGTGAATTACAATTGAGGTGATAGTGAACATCCTTTGAGAATCTGGATCTTGAGAGAATTTTGTTGTGATTGGCAATGTAATGGATGAAAAAATGGAATGGATGATTGGTTTTTTTTTTTTTTAAAAATTTGTTTGATGGGTTGATTGGTGTCTGAAAAAGAGAGAAAAAAAGGGATGTCAAAGCAAATATTTCAACAACAATTTGAAAAAATTATGGTAGCGCTTGAGATTTGAGAACATAGTACAAGTATGGAGGATTTAGAATGAGTTTGGGTAGAATGGAAGCACGTGTGGGTTTGTTGAAGGGGCACAATAGGAAGGAACCAAATTTGTTTGATGCTTACAAAAAAGTGAAGAAAATAAAGACAGAGAATGAGAGAGAGAGAGAAGAAAGAAAAAGAAATGTTAAGAGTACACGTAAAAGAAGCGGAAAATTAATCTTCATATATTCATGTTAAAATGAGAGCACGATTGAGATTGATGACCGGATCAAATACCTCTTGCAGAGGCATTGGATGCAAACAAGGTTATTGAAACCCAATTTGAGGAGAAGGTGTTTGGGAATCAAAATTAATGCACTTATGATAAGAAGCTAAGGTATCATTTCATGTTTTTAAAAATTGCTACATCTTCAAGAATGCAAGAAGAAATTTTTTTCTCTTCCCATGGACTAAAGACAAATTGCAACATCACATGGTGAAAAAAGGGTTGGCGGAGAGACTAAGGATACTCATTTCTAACAAAAGGGAGTGGATGATATGATCCAAAGTATGGGGACCAAGAAGAATAATTTTCAAACTTATGGGCGGATGAATTTGTGTCCAAGAAATCCAGAAAGGGAAAATGGACGTAAAAAGTGGAAACACTGGGCGTGAATCACAATTATAATTAATTAATCCTCTTGAAATTAGTTAATCCTATGTATAGGTCAATTCACCTATCTCGAGTTCAACCCAAACAAATTAATCTTTCATCCACCAAGCTCAAAATAGATGAAAGCCACACAAAATAACGAGAAAGATTTAACATAAAGATTAATTGCATAAAGGTCAAATCATGAAACAAGATTAAGATTGAAGATGTTAATTCCTGTGTTTTTCTCCATCTAATGAATGATGATTTTTGTCTATCGTCTATCTTCCCTAATTAGGATTGAAGATGCGTATTTATACCTCAAGAATAAGTCTTCAGCGCCCTCTCAAATGTGTAAAATTTGTGGCCCAACCAGTATCAAACGGGGTTGGGAAAAAAGTCGAATTTTTCTCTTTTTGAAAAAAAATGGCATGGTCATGCCTTGTATTTTTTCTTGCATTTACTTTGCAGAACTATTTCCAAACATGCATGATAACCTTCTAAAATTCTACATATATTTGGCATTTTCTCTCTTTCTTTTTTGCATATTTCATTTTCCTTCAATTATTATTTTTTTTCTTTTTAACAATTTTGGAAAAGTTTCATTATGTTTTTATTTTTATTTTTTTTCTTTTTTCTGTATTTTTGCTTTTCTTTTTCCCTTTCTTTATTTCTTTCTTTTCACTCTTTCCTTTTCTTTTTTTTTAAAATTTTTCTTTTCTTTTTTTTTTTAAATTTATGTCGTATAAATCGTTACTCAATAAAATTTTTGTGTAACAATGTATTTTATCCCTTTTTTGTTAATTCCTGTGACAAAGTAAATATAAATGTTAGTAGCGATATTTAATGAACAGAAATACCATAAATTAATAATGATAAGGTAACAACCAGGAGGTTGGAGACAGAAACAATATTTGGACAAATCAGATGTTTCGACTGAAAGTATAATGTTGTTAACACATAAAACATCTTCGCCTTATCATGGTTGAGTATTTTTTTTCCAAGATACAATGGCAGAACGTACATGAGACTTTACCTTTCAAAAGAAAGGAGTACACTATTAAGGCACAAGGAGATGGACAATTTACCTCAAGAGAGGTAGCATTATCCTGAAACTCCTATTGATGCAAATAGGAACAATGCCAAAACAGTATCATTCGAGGACTAAAATTTCACTGAGACTAGATGGAAACCATGCGTCCAAGCCTACTGGAAAAGATATGCTATATAGGTATAGTCGTATCTAAGTTGCGTCGAGCGAGTCAACTGCCTTGGGCCCAAAATTCTAGCGTAGTAGAACATTTTAGCGATATGTATTAATTCTAGCTTGGTGTAAAAGGATTCAGTTTTTCATGGTGGATTTGATGAGATAAAATCAGAACTGGCACACTCTCATAATTTCATTTCCTCTTGTATTGTTTTATTTTTCTTCTTTTTACTTTGGCAATTGATCTTCATCTTTTATAGAATCTAACATTTTTATTCTAATTTTTTAAAATTCTCTCTTTTCTTTTTCTACCATATAGTACTAATGGCACACCCGTGCGTTGCATGGGAAGACATATTCTAAAAGAAATAAGTAAATATACAATGAAATTAAAAGTTGCTATATTTAACAATAAAAAAGAATCCAGTCTATAGTTCATTATAATTTAAAAATAAATTATCTCTAGTACATTACTTGATAAAACTTGTTTGTACAATAAAGATTACGGGAAGTAATGTGCCCTGAAAATCACTCGAAATGAACTTGTCAAAAATATTAATGATTTATCCAATCATGTAGCAATGTTTGAATGAAAGAATAATCGGATGAAATAAGAATAAGAATATATCTATTTTTGAACTTATCAAAAATATTAACGATTTATTTAACCCCCCCGTGCGTTGCACGGGTAGAAAAAATGGTAAAAATATATCTATGTAGCAGTTGCATAATAAATCAACATTTGTACCTTTGTAAAAAATCTAAAAATATAAGTATACATTAATTGAGATCAATAGGACCAATGATCAAATATTTAAAGGAGAAAATTTAATCAAATCAACTCATAGTTATAATATATAAGTTACGCATTTGACTTTACACGATCAAATATAAGCATTCATTTCTACCACCACAAATGCTCACACATTCAAAGTTCTTCTAGCACTTTACAATCCCTATTATTAGGGCTTAGTGGTTGTTTTAATCTCTTTATTCAAATTGAATTATAATGAGGTGAAATAAGTTATGTAGATTTAATAAAAATTTGAAAATTGTAGTTATAAATGAACAGTAATCAAATCAGTAGTCATATCAATAGTATGTACGATTATAATGTGTTTTCATAAAGATAATCAAACACCTCCTTAAAATACACATGTCATCTTCCATTAAGAGCCAATAATCATTCATCAAGAGCCAATTAAATATCATATCTCTACTTGAATCAAATTTATCAATAAAAATATAAATATCTACATATTGTAATTTACAAACAAAAAAGATTGTATCAAAATTCGTCAACTGTATAGAGAAACTATAAGCATCCATTAATATGTAGATCAAATAAGTGTGTGCCATTTAAATTATGGTGGGCTTCACAATCAAAACTCACATAGAAAATTTTAAAGTCAACACGGTCGCATCAAAACACAATAATTGACAAAAAAGAAAATAAAAGTAAAGCACATTTATCTTAATCAATGATAATCTTGCAAATTATTGAAAAATTGGAAAATACTAATTTATATTAAAAACAAATCTCCAGATATATCAATGTCATCATTGCTCCACTCAACCATGAAGCTCATACTTTGAGAATTCAACTTTGGATTTTTACTTTCTTGATTATCCAGCCTTTCTGCAAGGTTACCAACAACATAAATATTCTCATATTAAAAATATGAAAAAGGGAAAAAGGAAGGTCATGGTGATGGGAAAAGAATGATTGGTAGAATCAAGTAATCAATATAGAAACCTATTGACTACAGACATACATAATTTGAATTATAACCTACCAACGAATTATTATTATACTATTAAAACAAACACCCACAAAGGTTTTTTACATATCAACATTAAAAAAAATGAAAAAAATAAAAAAATAAAGGTGAGGTAGTATTATTTTGCATCAAATTTTCAACTTGAAATAATATTATAAATCAACTTGTTCACAAAAATTATCTTGCACAAAGCGGTTGGCTTGAAATAATACTATCAAGTTTATGTTTGAGAACACTTTTTGGGTAAATAAGTAATCTCATATGGAAACTCAAGTTATATTCACTCTTTTCTTGCATTGCAAGAGATATTATGTTGCCTATTGTTATTAATTCTCAATAGAGAAAGGTTTGGACTCTAACACCAAAAAAAAAAAAGCCAATCTATCTCTCCATTCCATCTCTGGTTTTGACTACCAAAGGGGTAACAATCAGTTTTGAAAGCTTTGTGAGTTTACCGTGGGTAGACAATAACTCCTCCTCAATCAAGTTCCAACTGTCCACTTTGTATTCCCAAGAGCAACCTTCTAATGGACGCTAAAAAATGACCCAGAAAACAAAAGAAAAGCACATATTAGGAAAAAAATGAAGCAAAAAAAAAAAAATAATAACTTAAAAACCAGTGACCGAGGCGAAACCCAAAGACGTGACGGTGGCATACGATGAGAATTTATAAGCCGGTAGTGGAGGCGAAATCCGAAGAGGTGAAAAACGGGCAGTTCTTCTATGGAAATTGATCTGGCTTTATATTTGGAGCCTGATCACTCATGTAGCAAATATTTAACAAAATAATCCCCACATTTTGTGGGGCTGTGGGGCTTCATTTATTAGATATTTGCCACATGAATTATTAGGCTCTATTGTTGGAGCTTGATCAATTTCCTTAGAAAATTTCGAAAAACAGGTGCACTGCTTTTAACCAAAAATTCCTCTACGAATCTTGAAACGATCCATCTGTTTTTATTTTGACTGGAGTAACTATACAATTGCATTACCGTATCTCCCCAATGCAAAAATTAAAAGAGTCTGAGTGATTAAAGGGAAGAGAGAGAATATACAATATTAGTTTTCTATTAGATGCCTGTTGCAGAAGGAAAGTTGCGGTTGAAGCAGAGTATGGGTAAACACTAAAGAAGATTTGATACGATTTATCGTAATCAAAGACATACTATTGTTACAAAAGAGAAAAACGCAAAATTCTAAGAAGGGAAAGTTGTAGACGAATATGGAATAAAAAAAAGTTAATAAAAAAATTTGACCATAAATCAAACATTTATCACAGAAAAGACTCACCGCAAGAGTGACCGTAGAGCAAATGGGCTGAAAAAAATGAAAGCACTTAAGTGCTTTTGTATATTAATAGATATTATATTTAAAATTACTTTTTAATCTTTTCAATATCCCATTGTAATTATCTCGTTCATATTTATAATGAAAAGATTAATTAGATAAGATATTTAGTATTTACATGATCTTTATAGGAAAAAAAATTCTCTTTGTTTTCAAATTTTTTTTTTCAATTACTAAAGTATGCATTCTCAACACAGTAACTTGCTAGGAAAGCTACTTAAAATTATTCAAGATGATTAAAATTTTTAATCTAACTCTCTGTTTTATCGTGTGTTTTTTGTATTGTGTATTTTCTATAGTTCACGTGTTTTTCCATGTCAGTATAGTGTACAGATTCCTTTACTGTTTTAATATCCACAAGGTTCGTGAACTAGAAGAGATGGATCCAATGACGCTCCACAATTCCGATCACCTAGGAATGAGCTTGGTAACCGCACCTTACTACTACAGAAAAGCCAATTAGGCGTCCGTCGTAATTAATAATAGGAGTCGGTTTCTAGGTAGACGCATATGTAACAGATGTGTATATTAGGCAAATAGGCATCGGTTGTTTGGCGACGCTGATACTATACAAAGGCGTCGGTTGTTAACTTAAAACCGACGCCTAAAAGAATGATAAAATAAAATAATTTTACTATAGGTGTCGGTTGTTCTGTAGAAACCGACGCCTATAGTTTTAAAAAGGAGTCAGTTTCATACTAATAACTGACGCCTATATTAAAAAAATATATATATTTTTATTTTTAAATATTATAGGCGTCGGTTGTTGTGTAACAACCGACGCCAAATTTTTTTTTTTATATAAATTGCAGAAATCAAATTTTGCCAATTTTCCTGTGACCACAAAACAGCAAATGCAAGCAACAAGTAGCCCAATTTATATACACCACCACCACCACCAAGTAGCCAACAAGTAGCAAATGCAAGAAAAAAGCAACACCAACACCAACACCACCACCACTAGGGGTGGGCGTCGGACGGGTCGGG
>CAVNYN010203527.1:27133-46756 GCA_963692815.1 Nyctanthes arbor-tristis | reverse complement strand
GCCAACTTTCTCAATTACCATCATATTATTTCATAAAATTATAATACCAACTTATATATAAATTTCAACTTATTACTAGTCAACTATAATTTCTTATCCTAACATCATGAACCTCAAATTTTATAGCTCACTAATGATTTCATGCCGTTAAAATGTGTATTAAACAAAAATTACAACCTCGTATTACAAATTCATAAAAATTCCATGAACTCTAAACATAATTTTCATCTTAAACTTACATAAATCAAAGTTTAAAGATATGTAAAACTTGTGTGTAATTCTTGTACACTCTTTATTCTCCTCAAGATTCCTCAAATTTTTATTTTTATTTTTATTTTTTTCCGTGCCGCAAGAATCGGCCCTGCTTCATCGATTATTTTGCTTTCTTTCTTTCTTTTTTTTTTCTTTGTTATATATATATATATATTAATACATACACACACACTCCCCAATATATATACGCACATACCAAATTTCTTATGTCTTCCATATATAAACTAAAATTCCTATTTCTTAGCTTATAGAAAACATCTTATGCCATAAAAAACAACTTATGCCATGGTTTTAATACTACGTTCACAAGAAATTCCATAAACCTTAAATGAAAATTATATCTTAACATATATAAATTAAAGCTTAAAAATAAATAACACTTACTTTACTTAGTTAACTCCTTGTGTTCTTCTTCTTCTTGTCCCAAGCTTCTTCCAACTTCCCCCCTTTTTTTAATGGCTCAATCCCTCGTCTCCCGAACCCTCCCACTCTCTCTCGGTCTCCCTCTCTTCCTCGGTTCTCTCTCTTCCATCTACAAGACCATTAGATATTTTTCCCTTATTTTATCATATGTGCTTAGCTAATTAGAAACTTTTAAATTTGCTTCATTTTGGTCATTAACTTCATGCCTTTCTTTATTTAAACTATCAACTTGTAATATGATTTATATAAATTCTAAATTTATTTAATTACGGTTACCCAAATTAAATTAATGCATCTTAGTCCAAATTTGACATTGACTTAACTATTACACTCTTGACTTTGACGGATAAAAGATGAACTTGGAAAATAGCAAAGCGGGTCCTCACACATTTTCTCTTGAATCTTGTAGTTTTTTCCACACTCTCACACAAATGCCACCAAAGACAGCTTTTTACTTCTTCTAATAACTGAGAGAAGCCCTAAGTATTTGCAATGATTTTGAATGAGCTCTCATCCAAGGAAATGAATTCTAGTCCAGGTCCTCAAAGCTAGTGTTAGGAGAGACTGTGAGATCAGATTTGAATAGCAATAGCAATAGGGCAGTTATGGGATAGGGACCCCAGGCCCTGTCCCTGTTTATTTCAGGATGGGGGGCGGCCAGGTTATGGATGCCATTCATCTGTTTAATCCTCATTTTGACTGACAAACTTTTTATAAATTTAAACGATACAGAAACTATGCATTTTTACATTTCAAATGTAGTTAATAGTACAATCAAAAGTGTATAAAAAAAAGAAAAGAAAAGAAATTAAAACCATTCAATCCACATAATTATAATTAAAAGTTAAAACCAATCAAACATCCAATCAAAGTTAAAATCACTCAACCATCCAAATGCATAGAATCTTGATTAAAACATTCAAACTATAAAAATGGGCCTGTAGGACTTGGTAAAATAAAAATAGAGGAAATTAAAACATATACCCCTTTTTTAATTCATATTACTATTTTGTACCGCACTCCTAAATTATTTGCACATTTACCATTGTGGATTGCATATATACCCCTACCTTTTTCCCCCTTTTTACCTAAAATATTTTAATATTGACTTATTAATTTATTTAGATATATAAACATCTATTCATATATATATATATATATATATATATATCCATTCATATATGTAAAACGTTGTAGCAACCGTATATATCCATTCATATACATATATATATATATATATATATATATATATATATATCTTCATTCATATACTTATAACGCGTCAAACACCACAACCCTATCCCCCGCCGCAGCAGCCACGCCACCACCACAAAACTCGACACAGCAGCCGCCGTGTCGCTCCCACCACGAAAAATGCTTTTTTTTACTTCTTTTTCATAATTAATTAATATAGTCAAATCTACTGTACCAAACGTGCTCTCGAATTTATGAATGTGGTCATCTGATTGCAGCCTAATGTATCTGAACCTCGCAAATCTTTCTAATCTCAGACAAGAATAACATGGAATGATCTCTGTGATCACGTGTGGGAGTTTCACTTCACTGAGGTATGTACTCGATTCTTATTGACGTAGCCAATCTCTTCATGGTTCTACTGAAGCTCTGGTAAGGAGCACTCTGTTCAAGATTTTCAATCATTCTGGAACTTACATTTCCAGTTCTTTCAATATATGCTTCTAAACCTTTCTGCGTTAAAAGTGGAGGTGATTGGGAAGGACATATCAATTTCTTTATTTCCTTTTTAATTTTTTTTCAGCTGCTTTTTTTATTTTATCTTACCCATGAAACAATTTATAAATGCATCTTCACTTACCCAAACTATTAAATTACTAATAAGCATCTGAAACACTGCAGATCTTGAATTACATACCCTTCCATTCGCATTCTGTACAGACTCTAGATGTGGCAGCTCTCTCATCTGCTCATTCTTTGTGAGTCTGCTTTGTCGATGATTTCTTGGTAGTTTGCAATGGTTGGAGAAGTTCATTATTTCTTTTTGAGAGTACCTTTAAAAAACCTCCCGAAGGTTATGTTACAAAACCTCCGGACCTGAACATTTTCATTCTTTTTTATTAGACACCAAACCTCTTTGCATAATATACTTCTCCAGGACGTGTTTCTGTGGTGCATGTCTAGTAGGGAGGACTTGTAGACCAGGGGCATGATCCTGTAAAGAAGGCATTATGTAGTTTGACAAACTATTGTTAATTGCTATGTTAATTTCTGCTAATCTCGTCTTCCTGCAGACAGCTCCTGAATACTGGCGAAATCTTGATCCATATTGGAAAGGTACAGAAACTCCGATGCGCAGGTACTTCCATCCAGATGGAAGCATAACTGCAGATCGTGGCGACCCAGTATGGGGTGGCCACGAGTCATGCTACACTACGGTTACTAGATTGCTAGAAGACGGGAGCATACGACAACATTATGTCAGGATCAACCGTTGGCCTCAATTTTATGTTACAAGAAAGCCCGACTGGGGTTGGGAGTTAGCAAACTACCTAGCCTGCTACACTAGTGTTCCTGATGCTGAAAAGGAAGAAGGAACAGGTCCCCAGTTTCTTCCTGTTTAATGCACAGCTTCAAGAGTGTTTTGTTTGTGATAAGGCGACTTGAGTTTTGGAGACTTGGCAACGGTGTGTAGTGAACTTTTCGATTTTGTATGTTTCCACGTTTGGGATCTCTCTGCTTTGGCAATATGATTAATTCATATTTGGCTGCAAAATATTATTCTCCCTTTTAAGTATGAATTTTCTGAAGAAAGAAAATGTTTCGTTTCTTCTGACTGTTACTCATAATAAGTTTAATACTATAAATGAATACCCTAATCAGTTCCACAATTTATAGCTAATCAGACACTTTTGGAAAGACATATATATACATATATATATATATATATGGGCTATATATTACCCATATTCTCTGTGGTTAAGATAAATCATCTCTTTGCTGAAAAAGAAAAAGATAAATCATCTCAAGAAAACCCGAAACATCATATCCTTTTCACAGGCTCAAGAAATGATCTCAGCAAGTATTCGGTCGACCATTGTACTCGTAATAGCCTTTTTTGTCCTTGGAAGATCATTGAATATGACTGGTCCTCGGAAGAACATTGAATATGACCGGTATCGGAATTTTTCAAGAATATGAAGTTTTTTCAAGAATATGAAGTTCATATCGTCGATGATATAAGCGGCACACAGAACAAGTAGCTGTTAGATGCCAATCTGCAGATAATGATCTTGGAGAGCATTTCTTGAGCAAGGTTGACGATTTTCATTGGCAATGTAGGGTTAATTTCTTGATCTCTACTCTCTTCTTTTGTCATGTAAAGATGGAAGAAACGGAGAAGAGTTTTAATGTGTTCGACATTGGGTACATAAGTTCCAGGTGTGAAGACACTTAAAATTGCTTTTGGGCAGTTAGAGATGATGGGATTTTCTTTGGTTGTGACAATGAAAATTATAGAAAAGCCTACAAGTAGTGATTACCAGCAGAATATATTATTATTTTATTTATGGTATGAATGTTTTGTTTGTGCTTGTTTTCTTTTCATTTGCTTATTGCACTGTGTATAAAATAGTAAAATGACCCAATTTGTATTTTTTTTTTCTTTTCAAATTATGTTTGTTTTGGCATGCGAACACTCGTATAGGTTCTAATTGTTTTGAGTGTTGGGTACGAAAGAATATTCATTTTTTTAACCTTAGCCCGCATAAAAACATATATGCATGTAAAGATCTAAAGTTGACCTTAATCATGATCTGTTCCTCATATAGGATGGTAATTTGGAGTGAGTCGAAGCACTTGAAATCACACGTTCATACAAGAATCTAATAGGGTTCTTCCACAGATAAGATAAATTCAATGAAACTTAAAATTTTGATATTGGACCAAAAAATATCAAGAAAGCATGGTGTCGCGGGCTGGTTTACGGCTTTTATATGTTAACCAGCACCGTGCGGCCTTAGCGTTCTGCCACACGTAGAAACGACGCTAAGTCAGCCTGTGTTTGTCGCCCCACATGATGTCCAACACATCCCTCTAACCGTTCAAGGTCAAAGGCCGCAAACGTGTAGCAAATATGGTTGAGAACATAAGTAAGAAAGTATAAAGGGACTAGGAGAATGCTAGAACGTTTTATTGACACTACAATAACAACGTTTACAAGAACGACACTCCACCTCAGACAAGTGTTTCACTCTTTCTTATACCTCACTAACTCTCCTATCCTCACTTATACTGCTCCACACTAAGAGCACTACTCACTTACTTCTTACTTCTCACTTCTCACTTCCTTATTTACAATGGTGCTCACCCCTTATTTATAGACAAAATCACTCAAAACTCATGGGCTAGGCCTGCATTCGTTTTCGGCCAGGCAGCCCTCCTACCAACCGTCTTCCAGCATGTTCCAGCCACTTGCCAACAACATTTCGGCCCAACTGTGCGCCCACTGGCGCAACCGTCGTTCTGGACCGTTCAGCAATCTGCCAGTCATCGTTCTTGACCGTTCCAACAATCTGCCAGCCGTATTTCTGGACCGTTCCAGCAACTTGGCAGCTGTCGTTCTGGGCCTTTCCAGCAACATTCCAGCTTGCGGCCACTGCCGTTTTGGACCTTTCTAGCAACTTGCTTGGCCAGCTGCACAGCTGTCCCTTTCAGTCCACTTGCGCCCCAGCTGTACAGCTGTCATCTGCCCACTTGCACAACCAACTGTCCATCGTCGGCTGGAAACCTCCAGAATTCCCAACACTTTGCCAAATTTCTGGGGCATTCCACGCCAGAATGTCCCACACCGTACTAGTCCAATTCGGTCAGCTCCGCGCTGCCGTCCTCGCGGTCATTGTTCACGGCCCTACAACACATCCCCTGGCGTGCGGCACTTGTCAGCCCGGTTCTGCCTCGGCCTAGCACGCGTACCTTCCTTGATGTCATCCCGCACCTCTTGTGCACCTTGGCGATGCCCCCGTGCTGCCGTTCTTGTGGCCGTCCCTCTCGGCCATGCCCGCACATCCTCTGTCGTGCAGCTCCTTCACGTCGGTTCCTCCTTCGGTCATGCCCACGTGCGTCCCTCGCACCCCTTGTGCGTCTCGGCTTCGCCCGCGTACAGCCTCAACCGACGTGTCATATGCGGGGCGTGACAATTGGCTCACTATAGTCTATAGGAGCAAGTTAATCCCAACTGAAGAAGTTCTGAACTTATAAAGGTTCCAAATATCAATCATGGTTGATACATGTATCCCTTCAATCAAATATTTCATTTTGACCTACAGAGCTTTCTCACTTCCCGCCGCTATATACCTCTGTTAATTTATATATAGATTAACAATCATTCTTTTAGCCTCTGAAGTGATTTTAACCATGGTTCAAAAATGTCAAAAAATCGTTAATCATAACTCATCAGTTTCATGTCAAACTAATGTTGAGAGGAATCCTTGAATAATTTAGACATAGAAGAAAAGATTGAATCCTTAATTTTCCCACATCTTCAAACAAAATAGACCGCATTGGAGAAGCAACCTTATACATTATCACAATTGCTACTGTACTGTTGTGATAAAAGTGAACTATTTTTTCAACATCATCTTTATTCAAATATTCAAGCCCAAGGACAGCGCAATATTATGGGAAAGAAACAACTGTATTGCTAAAACCCATTCCATTCACCAGAAAATTTTTGACAATGAACCATCAAATTTACCAGATATCAGGGCGAAGCTCCCCAGTCGCCGGAGGCATCCACCTACCAGAGTGGTAGACATTTTCACCCACTTTCCAACCAGGAACGTCTTTCATGATTTTTGCCTCTTCCTCGAGGTACTTCTTCCATTCTTTGATAAATCTGAAGGAGAAAACAGGGGCACAAAAATAAAAAAAAAAAAAAATAGGATATGTGCTAATTGATTCAAGAACTGACATTAGGAACTTCCAAGGATAAACACATCACCTTTCATCCTCTTCAGCCTGAAGCAGTGGCAGTATTGCCCTACGAGCAACATATTTTTCTTCCTTGAGCGCCCTATACCCAGCACAAACTTGTCAGTAAATTCTTCTTCATTGGGAAGACGGAAATATAAAGACAGAACATATGGTAAACCCGGTTCATCATAAAATTATTAAAACAAGAATAGGACACTAAAAATGTTAAAGAAGAGTTATGACGTGGTGTCCGCATAAGTTCTATGGTGGATGCTATTAAGGCTATGTGTAAGAACTACGTTTTGCCACAGATTTGTATCAAGGTCTGGAAGTTACCTTTTCACATCATTCATGGATGAGCTCACTAGAACATCCAAGATGTGGTCCTTGACCCCTTTGGTTTGGTGATGACAGTTTTAGATGATGAAAAAGAAGGGGGTACTCTTAGCCAAACTTTGCAGCAATTTTCGGAATATAAACATTTTAGGTCAGTAGTACAACTAGATCTCCTTATAGGAGAAGGAGTCATGAAAATCCTAGAAAATATCGCTAGCCATAATAATACAGTTCGATACCAAAAGATGCACAAAAAAAAATAATAATAAAAAGAGAAAAGGGAAAAGCCCAATCTAGCAAATAATGAATGCATGGTACGCATTAACTTATTAAAGAGGCCATTTTCAGCACATTGTGCTACAGAACATTATGCTTGCTATATCAATAGCTCTGCAATTAGGCATTTAAAGAATGTGGTAGGGCGGGCCAAAGTAGAGTGCAAAAATCTTTTCTCCTTTTTCATGGAGAGGACATTGATGTGATAGTAAAATTCATCACACCTCCCCCATGTACAAGTTCTCCCACCAAGCGCGAAAATGGATGTTCACAATAGGCATCACCCAATTTAGTTCTTCTTTTAGGATAGGTTATAGATTGTCTAAATTATAAATAAATTGAAGTGAGTGGTGGATAAGTGGGTAGAAGTTGCGTGTCATAGAAAATGCGCGGTTAAAGATTAAGTTTGACCAAACTTAATTTATAAATCTGAAGTTTAAAATCTCAGTTGGAATGTTGTTCCAATTAAACTAAATTACAATAAAATTAATTAGAGTACACGTGTGTTATTTCATTTCTAATTAGATTTTCCTTCTTGTTTTTCTCTCTTTTTTTAGGTATATTTCTACAATTTTTAAAGGATTTATCCTTCTCATTAATCCAAGTAAGCCAATTTATTCTCTCTCCCAAACAAGCTTTTAGTGCATTAAAACCAACCATGAGCTTACTTTATTCAAAATGAGTTAAGCCAAATGTGCAGTGATTAAATATAAGTTACCAAAGGGAGTGTTTTTCTTAAAAGGCAAAACGAAAGAAAATGACTAGGCCACCCATCAAACATAAAGCTAGGCTTATTTGCTCAGCGCCAAATATTTGTGGCTATATACACAGAAAGGGGCAGTAGAACAATGGTAATGAATTATACTTATGCATTCGTCCATGCCTGAAGGTCAATGTGCCACCAGTCTAGACATCAATGATTTGCTAGAGTTTTCATTACCAGCTCCCAATAATTATATTGAGAATTTTCTTTGTTTTTAGTTATTTTCATGGGAATCTACATGGTGGTGCTGAATCCTAGGTTAAAAGAATTTTACAAAACCACTCAATAATTAGTTCCTTGACTTAAATTTTACTATGAAAAGTCCTATGCATCCACACATTTCTGAAACTAAGGTAAATGTGCCACCATATGAACAGTGATTAGAATTTTTATTGCTAGTTCCAAAGAATTAAAATGAGAATTATCTTCGATTTTAGGTATCTTCCTGAGAATCTACATGGTGGTGAATCTTGAGTAATTTTATGAAAACCACCCATTAGTTTAGTAACTTAAATTAGATTTTACAATGAAAAGTATAAACTACAAACACCCAACCTTAAAAGCTGCATATCTCATGTCTATGTTGCTTCCGGACAGATCGGATTAGAAGTGTAGGTCCTGGACATACACACGACCAGGATAAAAGCATAAATCCTTCTAAATTCTTGGAATTGGAAAAAAATTCTGTAGACGTATTTCTAAAGCAATTCATGCCAATGTCTATAAGATGTATCCGTGTACTCGTGTCTGCATTTTAAACTTAAGACGTGTTCCAATATCTTAGATTTTAGAGAGACAAAAAGATTGACCTCTTTGGCATGTATTTGTATCAAATAAACCTGAGCCAAGCAAATCACGGACCCATGAACATGAGACCAAACCCAAATTATTACACTGAAAGTTCGGATACTGAGTTTTCTGTGTTTTCACTATGCTGATTAAATACAAAACTTGACTAGGTACATCCAATAAGGCACAAAAGGCCAGTCGTCTGCTGAAAAACTTTTATATGAAATGATTGTGCATGCTATATGGAACCAGGGACACATGTTTGGAGTTTCCAAGACTGTGTCAACGAGTGGAGTGCTTAACAGCATCCCCTCATCCATATACATATACGAATAGAATTTGGTCAAACAAATGACATCCACATATCTTACGACACCCACTGTATTACACAAATCTCCTCCATTCAACTCCATTCATTCTCTCTTCTTTCGTTTATACAATCATTATTAATATAGAATTATTCAGTTTATATAAATAAATAAATATATATATATATATATAGAGTCATTTCTTTTTTCTACTTTCTTAGCAACCCAGTACATGAATCAGTTTCCTCTCACCCTAACCTAACATTTGAATGAAATTGCAAAGTGCTTAAATATTTTTTCCTAATCAAACCAAGTAACACACTTCAAAGAAACATAAAGACTATATTTATACAGGCATTATACTTTTATTAAGTGAAAACTTTTAAAAATAATCTACTTTTTCAGTAACCTGGTAAACTGGATCAGTTTTTATACCTCACTACCTAACATGTCACAAATCGCCAAGTAAAGGAATCCTTTTTCTCCAATATCAAACGAATTGACATACTTCAAACGCAGAAGGGTCCTAATTAAGGACTGTAAATCAACAAAGATTTAATACATATGTGTCGAGTGATATGCAGTATCTGGGTACCTGCGGATCTTGTTTCCTTTACCAACTTCGTACATGCCCCAGGAGAAGGTGCCGAAAGCCGCAAGGAAAATGGCCATAGCGCTAGGACCTTTACTGGGGATACGACGGGCAAACCTGACAGGAGCGAACCCTCCCGGCGGCGGGCCGTCCTGCAGCATCGGCATGTCCTTAACGCTCGCCATCCCGGCCTTCTTCCGAATCAAAGCCTCCGTCATTTTCGATCTGCTACTTTGCAATCGAATTAACTTTTGCTCTTCGTTTGAACACACTGCAAATTTAGGGACTGGAAGGTGGAAAGAAAAAGGAAAGGGAAAGGTTAACGGGTCAACCAGTGAGTACAAGCCGGGTCTCACTCCGCGCCCGGTATTGGCTCAATTCGGCCCGATATTTGGGCTCATCGCTATGTCTTTATGGGTACCTTTCTCCATCAAAATAGTGCTCTATAGAGCTTGTTTAGGTAGCGTGTCGAGCTTGGACTCTATGTTTTGTCACGTTTTTTATACTCTCTCATATATAAATTGCACTTTCAACATATATTATTTTGGTTAAAGTGCACATAGAGCTAATGCTTAGTGTCGATATTCTTTTAATGCTTTACATTTTTAAAAACAATGTTTTAAAAGCTTTTATTTCCTTTTCCTTTTTGCCCTCCCTTTTAAAGGGCGAAAAACGAGGAATAGAATGATATTTGACAAGCTGAAATATGCATTGTTATTCTACAATGTTTCTAATATTTTTCGCTCATGAATCATAAGAGAGATTCTCTCAACTATAAGTACAAGTAACTGTGAGTTTGCATTCCAAAAAATTCCATAATAAGTTAATTTCCATATTTATTTTAAAATGGAAATAAGGAAAATTTAAAAAAGCCCCCCCGCAAGTTTTATAACAAAACTTTTCACTCTGTGTGGCTTGTATAGATGTACAATACGTGTATTTCATACAAGTTAAATACACATGACTTACATCCATACACGCCACGCGAGATGAAAAATTTTAAAACAAAACATCTAGGAGATTTTGAAAGGGGACTCATAGAAATAAATAGAACTATTTAGTAAAGTTTAGAGCAACAAACTCTCATCTTGAAGGCAATATCTTAATCAATATTTCAAGTTTTTATAAACGCAAATAAAGGTTAAGCACACTATTCAAAATAGTGATATGCTACAAGTGATTGAAGTTTCACAAAATATGTAAATAGTAATAATTTGATCATTTTTTACATACAAAAATTACTTCCATTTCAAAGAGAGACATGAGGTGGGCAATTGTGATTCATTCAAATTATAGTTTATCAATATTAGAGGATTCGAGTTTGTGCCACACATTCTCCACTCATGTCTTCCCTTATTAAAAAAATTAATAATATATATATAAATATTTAAAAAAATGAAGAAGAGAGAACAACCAAACAGGGGGCATAAAAAGTTTCATTGCCTATTTTGGCACAAACTTTAAACCCTAAACCCTAGAAGCTGCTATTTCTAGACTCTTCTCTTCCTCTCTTAAAACAAAGGCCAAAGTGAAAACGATTGTGAAGTTTTTTCCGGAACTGCACGTTTCCGCGCAGCACTCTTCATTTTAGCCCTTTCCAGAACCTCTCAGTAAAACATGTATCGTTTTGCTGCGAATCTTGCCTCCAAGGCCAGGTAAGCATGGCACTAATTAGCCCGGTTTTGCTTGAGAAGGCTGCTTTTTTAAAACTCATTTTTCTTGAATTTACAGTGAGACCGAAGTTATTATTGAACTGTAACTGTTCAGTCCTTTTTTCAAGAAAAAGAAAACACAATTTCGTGATTGTACAGGGTTGAGAAAAAGTAGCCTTTATTATCCTTAAAACCCATTTTACACAATGGTTAAGTTTTTATTCACTATGTTGTTCGATCCTATTTTGATGTAAAACTCATTTCTTGACTTTACAGGATTGCTAGAAACAGCAGTCAGCAGGTATTTTGAGCATCAAGTTACATTTTTTTCCTGGCTGTTTTTGTAACGTGCCAATGGGTAATGGTATATTGTTGGGTTTGATACAGGTCAGTAGTAGACTGGGTTGGAGCAGAAACTATGCTGCAAAAGATATTAGGTTTGGAGTAGAGGCCAGGGTTTTGATGCTTAAGGGTGTGGAAGAACTTGCTGATGCTGTTAAAGTCACCATGGGCCCAAAGGTTCATCAACAATTTATTCATTGCTAATGGATAACTTTCTTTTCTCATACTACCGCAAAGTCCTTGTCTAATTTGGGAAATTACAATGAATTTGTCTAGTAGCCTGAATGTGCTCAAGGATCTGCCTTCAGACAGCACCTGGTCATGTAGAATCTAGTTGAACAATGACCATTGACATTGTTCATGTAGTTTATAATAACAAATTTGTACCGGGAAAAAGATTGCTTGAGTTGTGATCTAACTTTCCTGTGGGATCCAATTTTATGTTGTGGTGGAAATTGTTCGAGAATTTTCTTTACTTTTTTTATTAATCAACATTGTAAATGGAACTGCTGCTATTTTTTGGATGTTTTTCTTCTATTGGCTGATGGAAAAATGCTGTGTTGGCTGACTGATGTTGTGATTGTTTTAATTGAAGGGCCGTAATGTAGTGATTGAACAAAATTGGGGTGCTCCTAAAGTGACAAAGGATGGTGTCACAGTGGCAAAGAGTATCGAGTTCAAGGATAAAGTAAAGAATGTTGGTGCAAGCCTTGTAAAGCAGGTGGCAAATGCTACCAATGATGTCGCTGGTGACGGTAAGTTTCTCGTATCAGCAATTCTGTTATTGATTTGATTTTACATGGATCCGGATTCATCTTTATGAAGCTATGTATCTGATTTATCACATTCTCGCATGCTTCCAGGAACTACTTGTGCTACTGTCCTCACCCGAGCCATATTCACTGAAGGCTGTAAGTCCGTTGCAGCTGGTATGAATGCAATGGATCTTAGACGGGGCATTACTATGGCTGTTGATTCTGTTGTTACAAACTTGAAGAGCAGAGCCCGAATGATAAGCACGTCAGAGGAAATCGCACAGGTTAGTTACTATAAAGTCATTGTATTATCTTATATAAGTGGTAACGATTTACAATAATATTCGCATATCTGGTGTTACGTAATGGTTCTTGAACAAAGTAATTAGGTAGTTAGAGTTTGATGCTGCAAGATAATAAAACAGAGAAATATTAGAAGAACTATTCATTTTCCTGCAATGTCACCATTTGAGATTATGCATTTGTAGGTTGGTACGATCTCCGCAAATGGTGAAAGGGAGATTGGCGAGCTGATTGCAAAGGCTATGGAAAAAGTGGGCAAAGAGGGTGTCATTACAATTCAAGTAAGTACTCTGTATGACTATGAATTGTGAGCAAGTTTTGGGTGCTCTTGACACTCGATCCTGCAGTAAGTTTTCATTGTCTTGGGAATCATTGTTCCGTTGCTTTCTTTCATTGCTCAAGTAAAGAAATGGATGCTATAGTCCACCCCATTGAGGGTGACAATCTAAATAGGGGATTTTCAGATGATGCATATTTAAGTGCAAATAGTTTTTATGTATATTTGAGAGGGCAAGCAAACAAATTAAAAACTAAAGCCAGCATATTGACTTTGAATCTGACTTAGTTGTGCCATTTCATAGTGCATTTGGTGCTCACAAAAGAGTGCAAGGGTCAAGCTACATGTGTAATGTTTCATTTATGATTGAAACTTCTGGTTTTTTTTGACAATCGACGTCATGTGTCTTATTGGTTTGTGTGGTTTCTGTTTCTGCCTCAATTATCGTGATTAAAAGTTTTTTGAATTTTGGTGCGTGTATGCCTTTGTAGGATGGGAAGACGTTATTCAATGAATTGGAAGTTGTTGAGGGAATGAAGCTAGACAGAGGATATATTTCACCATATTTCATTACAAACCCGAAGAATCAGAAATGTGTAAGACCGTTTGTGCCATTAATTTCACCCAAACCTTTTTTTGAGTCTTTTCATTTTCATTACAAATTCACATATATTAACCTTCTTGATAATTTCTTTCGCTACTGACAGGAGTTGGATGACCCTCTCATTCTAATTCACGAGAAGAAAATTTCAAGCATAGATGCTATTGTGAAAGTACTGGAGTTGGCTTTGAAGGTATAATCTCTTAAGCTCTTCCATAACAGGAATAGTAATCATCATTATTTTGAGATCATTTTGTCAGTGTTGTTAATTCTGTGGCTTTATCTATTCAGAGGCAGAGACCACTTCTGATAGTTGCTGAAGATGTAGAAAGCGAAGCACTTGCGACTTTGATCCTTAACAAGCTTCGTGCTGGAATCAAGGTACTGCAGCTAAGTTCTTTTACTTCAAAAGCAATTCTTTTCAAGCCAAATATTTTTATTTCTTATCGTTATGTGAGAATTTTATCTTACAGGTCTGTGCCATAAAAGCTCCTGGATTTGGTGAAAATAGGAAAGCCAATTTACAGGATCTTGCCGTTTTAACTGGAGGCCAGGTGGGTGCATTATTCTATTCAGTGTTTCCCGCTAAAATTACTTTGTCGTCCATGCATCCTAAATTTGTTGGTCTTCTGTTGTAGGTCATAACAGAAGAGCTCGGAATGAAACTTGATAATGTGGAGTTAGATATGCTGGGCTCATGTAAGAAGGTACTGTATTTAATGATTATTTTGTGTGTTGCCTCTTATCCCATTTTTAGGCATTGAGCCTGTTTTGCAGCAGAGAATTCCATGAACAGTTAATAATATGTTCTGTGTAAGTTGCAATCCTTGATTTTCCCAACACGATCTCTGTTCTTATTCTTGTATACAGATCACAGTATCCAAGGATGACACAGTAGTTCTTGACGGAGCTGGTGAGAAGAAAGCCTTAGAGGAAAGATGTGAACAGGTTTGTGTTTATTCACTTATATCTAGCTCAGGGATGATCTGCTGCTAACTAGTCTTCTCGCCAGGTACTTGTGAAAATTATTCAATTCTATATTTACACTCCACTCTGTTTCTAACATGCAGATTAGGTCAGCAATTGAGTTGAGCACCTCTGATTATGATAAGGAAAAATTGCAAGAAAGACTTGCAAAGCTTTCTGGCGGTGTAGCTGTATTAAAGGTCAGTTACTTATTTGATTTTTGCAATTTTCTTAATGTTACAACTTGAACGGCTATGGTTAATCCTTTCTTCCAATTTCAGATTGGTGGAGCTAGTGAAGCAGAAGTTGGTGAGAAGAAAGACAGGGTTACTGATGCTTTAAATGCAACAAAGGCAGCTGTGGAAGAAGAGATCGGAAGAGCAACTTGTGGATTCATGTTTGTTATTTCATGTTCTGACTGTTGACAACCAACATAGAAGATGTTTAATATTACCCTGCTGTACTAATGCAGGTGGTGGTGTTGCTCTTCTGTACGCATCAAAAGAATTGGACAAGTTGACGACTGCCAACTTTGATCAGAAGATTGGCGTTCAAATTATTCAGAATGCACTGAAGGTGTGATTCTTTATTCCAGAGTCTTATATTTCTACCTGACCAGCCTCATTTGTCCCATGTTGGTCGAATCTGAGTAAAAACCTTCTGATGCCATATTATTGCTGGGGATTCATTTTGATCTCTTGTGCAGACACCAGTACATACAATAGCCGCAAATGCTGGAGTCGAGGGTGCTGTTGTTGTTGGAAAGTTGTTAGAACAGGAAAACCCTGATCTTGGATATGATGCTGCTAAAGGTTTGGTCCATCCCTATCAGTCCATTACCTGTATACTTCATGCAGTTAACGGGGATTCTGCTGTTTCTCTGTTCTAAGTTCATTTTCCTTATGAAACAGGGGAGTATGTGGATATGGTAAAGGCTGGAATTATCGATCCATTGAAAGTCATTAGAACAGCTCTGGTTGATGCTGCCAGGTAATGGAAGAGATCTTTTAAAGACCGTGAATGATGTAAAAACTTATTCGTTACTTTTTTGGTTTTATTTTGCCATCTGCAGTGTGTCCTCTCTGATGACAACTACAGAGGCAGTTGTGGTTGAACTACCGAAGGATGAGAAGCCGACCCCTGCAATGGGTGGCGGTGGCGGCATGGGTGACATGGACTATTGAAAAGCCAAGACAAACTGACTGGTGTATCGTTTTACAACACGAGAATAAAAGTTAGGTGTTTTGCTATTAGTTTAATTGCGGCTTATCAGGATTAGTTTAATTGCGGCTTATCCAACCTGATTATCAGAGTTGATGAGATGAATTCTTGGTTGTGTAGGATGCTCCACCTGTAATAGTTTCAGGACATCATGATTGGCGCTCTTGGTTGTAGTGAATAGTTTCTCCCGCATGATTGAAATGATAACTGTATTTGATATATTCCAATTTGTTTGACTTCTCAGTTCCAGTGTGCTTTTGATTGAAGTCGATTCAAGTTATAAAGCTTGTTTGGAATGGCTTTTTGTTCTTCAAGTTATAGGGAAATAAAAGATTGCAAAGCATCGAGTGTTGCAATTTAAGCAATTGTGTTACACTAACAATCCATAGCAAGTTCAAAAAAATATACCCTGATATGAAATAATTATTCATCAAATCCAACGGGATAAAATTAATCACTAAATTATGGGCGCCATGATTTCAGCCAAAGCATACAAATCTACATTGAAAATTGAGATGCGTACGGTTTGTACTCTGGACTTTCCTTGGCACCTGAACACAGCCGTCCAGAACCCTGTTTGGAACCCTAGTCGAGCAAAGCAGGTAGACTTAGAAAATTCCTTATCTGCCTTTCCTACGTTTTTTCATCCCGGCACAGTCTGAACAGTACCATTTGCCCTTGGGTTGTTCTTTCAGACCTACACAGCCATAGTGGAACCATTCTATCTTGCACTGTTGGAAATGAGATTGCTTCTGTTAGCTAAATGCAATGGTCGACTAAGAAAAATATAATGATAAAGCAAAAAAAAAACTTTTTGTGTACATCAGGATTGTCGCAGGCAACCATTTCTCCATAGCTCACTTGATTGCAGAAACAATACGTTGGTTCATTGGGATCAACGGGTAGATCTAGCTCCATGCTAGTTGTATTTTGTGTTTGTGTTGGTGTTGCCGCTGCTGCTGTTGCTATAGCAAGACGTGTCCTGCAAAATAATAGTTTTTCCTTTTTTCTTTTTTTTTTTTAAACTTTTAATTAAACTTATTCCCATTTTCAACCAATTCACAATAACAATCAACTTCCATTGGAAACAGTCAATAAAAGATCTTCAAACACGAGTAAATATCAACATATCACTTGAACAAGACAGACCAAGAGCATCTCCAATGCAAAAAGCGAATTGTGAAAAAGAAATATTATGCCAAATCAGGGCATTGCACAAAATTTCTTTTCTACTGCATACTTTGATGGACAATGTCAAGGTAATGCAGCAGAAGTTAAAATAGATAATGTCAAGGTGACTGTCTATATTTAGATGTTTTGGCTAACAGGACGACCCATTAACTGGAGACAAAAGTCAGTTGCAGAGAGAAGTCCAAGGAAAGAACAAGATAAGGGTTTGCTCTCTTCTAACTAAGAGTGAAAGAATATTATCAATATTGAAGGAAGAGGATTAGCAACGGAAAGAACCATCGATAACAACTTTGAACCTCATCCATCTATTCTTGAACATTTTACCATTAAATCCATTTTCCTGGGCTTGTCTACTTGTTATCAATCCCACACATGCTTAGCCATATTTTTTTGTTAATGGCTTAATGCTACCCTGTTAAGTTCTCATTTTATATTGACAAACAATTTAAGCATAAAGATGAAGACAGTTACTTTTTACGCCCTCTGTTGCTAGTCTCGCCGACCTTTCCTGCTTTCACATTCTGATCAGGAGCTGTCGTAGTTGATCCACTTGCTGCCACATTATCTCTTTCTACAAAATGTCAAATCAATAGACATAATTGTTTTCAATGCTGAGCAAACATTGCCTGGTCAACAGAAGGGTAAAGATGCCACAATGAAAGGATACACACCCCGGCGAAGATCTTCATCGAATTTTTTCAAATATTGATCAAGCTGTTGAATATGAGCATCTACCTGTTGCAGGAGAAGAAAATTAATTATTGATACAGCAACTACTGAGTATTACTTGGAGTTCAGTTCAAACAGGTACAAAGTCCTAAACAAATGACTAATCTACACAAGTCACACAGACATGCCAAGACATAATGAGGAATTGACATGATATACTTATTATGGAATTTTTGCATCGAGCACATATTCAACTCTTGGACAGGTACCAAGCAGTAGTAGACTGCGGTGGTGACCCTAAAAAGTGATTGTATACCACAATCTTTGAAAAATTATTCTTCCATTTACTGTAGCTCTTAAAAATTATAGATCCCCTCTTCTACCCCCATGTTGAAATAGTTTGCAGGAAACACATAGGATATTTACGTCTACACTCATTGGGCCACCAAAATCACACTCTTCTTGGGTCTGCTGGCATTCTTGAGCAGAGATAAGTACTCAGGCAATCGTCACCCAAAGCAAACTTGTGTCTACTGCAGAATCTCAAGAGAATACAATGCTGCAAACTTCTGACATGTATTTGTTCAAATCAAGCATTTTGTTAATTGTACAACCAGTGCTAGATATTAATATGAAAGTGGGTCGTTTTTGTTTCTCAAGGAAGCCAAATGGCTTAAGGACAAGAATTGAAGAAAAAGAATCCACTCAGCTGAAACATGGATTGCGTGTTTACCATCAATGAAGAACAAATGGTCCACCAAGTAACCTTTTCATCAGTTTCAGTTTCCTCCTCCCAACTATTGAAGTCGATGACAGAATAAACATAAAGATCAAGATAATCGAGGAGTAAGACCATTTGACATATAGGTGACAACGTCATTTTTATAGGGAAATACTACCAAAACAAGCAGCAGGAAAACAAATTTATTCATACAATGAGACGGGTGTTTCTCATTTGTACCAAATCATAAGCCTGAATAGCCAATGCAACTTTCTCGTCAGCAATCCTGATGGCATGTTTTTGCTCATCCAGAGCTTCATCTGAGAATTTTAAGAGTGAAGAATTCGGGGTAATGTTTCCAGACTTAATGCTACGCTTCATATCATCTATTTCCTGTTCACAGCGTTGTTCATTTTGGCGCTGGATGTCTGTCCAAATATGTATTGAAACAAAATACTTAAAATTAACACAGGACATAAGAAGCTTAGTTTATTGATGTTATGAAAGATTGTTTTTAGATAATGGAGTACTAAGCACCAAATCAAACATCATACAACACACACATACACAGAGAAGCTGTTAAATGCATGTCTTTTACCTTTTTTATCTTGAAAATGTTGTTTTCCTATGTGAGTTGGGATGAATTAGTAAAAGTTTCCCATAAAACATCCAAAATTTAAAATATATCATCAAGAAATTACCCATTGGAAAAGTCAGTCACTTAGAAGATCTACAAAATGCAATGATGTGCTCACAGATTGCTTTTTAATTGATGGAATTATAAGCACCTTTTTTTTAAAGTAGATTTTTTTCCCCTGAAGTACAATTACTTTTTGCATTATAACAGTACAACTGCACATATATATGTTCTACTGAAACACAACACAAAGAAATCAACAATACACGAAAGAGATCAACAATCAAGCAAAGTATGTGAAGTTTCAGAAACACTTGTAGGAACATGAAAAGGAAATGCTAACTCTATACTACTTCAATCACTTACCTTGTAAACTTTTATCTAAATCCCGCAACAAAGAGTACTTCCTTTGCAAAATATTCGGCAAAGCTTCCACATCTAATTATTAAGGAAAAAAATAATCTTCAATTACACACTCTCAAATGTGAAAAAGAAACATGATATTGGGGGGGGGGGGGGGGGGGGGGGGGGGGGGGGGGGGGGGGGGGGGGGGGGGGGGGGGGGGGGGGGGGGGGGGGGGGG
>CAVNYN010203527.1:0-27113 GCA_963692815.1 Nyctanthes arbor-tristis | reverse complement strand
CCCCCGATTAACTATCTCAAGCAGTATAATTAAAGGAAAGGAAAAATTCATCTTTTCGGTCCAATAATCAATTCGAGTTATAGGGGCGTAAACCCATCAACCAATTTGTAAAAAGCACATGAATTTAGCTTCAATTATCACATTTCATACAATTTAGGGTTTCAAATACAAAAATATAATACGACGAGGTGAAATTGTATGAAAATTGAAATATGAACAGAATTAATACTTACTAGTCTGAAATTCATCCATGAAAGACATCACTCCAGCTTAAAGTTAGCGAATTTCGTAGGAAAATTAACAAAATCTGTCAAACGTTAACGACTATTCCCGCCAGGAGAGGACAAATTTGCGTGCCCGGTTATAGGATCCGACTTACGTTCTGAAAAAGACCATTAACTCCCTTGCAAACATATTATCCGGAAGGGTTAATTTCACAAATCGTCTCAACGTTTGAATTAAGAATCGGCTGGATCTTAATTTTTTTTTTAACCTCCTAGGCCCCCAACCATTCAAAAATTAGCACAGTAAATCCTTTTTGACGAATTCTATTAATATTACCGTTAACTTTCCAATAAAATTATAGTTATACTACTTACCTTTTTAATTTTAAAAATAAAAGATTTTAAATATATTAAAAATAATAATAATAAAAGAAAACACCCACTCTACCCTCCCCTCGCCAGAGCCGCTGGAATGAGGAAAAAAGTCCAGTACTCTATAGAGTACTGGACTCGTCACTTCTAACAAATTAGGAATCTACATGTAGATTCAAGAGGCCTAATTTGTTATTTAACTTAGACCCTGAATCTCATATGTGAGTCCCTGATTGGTCAGGAGTATTCTTGGAGTACTGGACTTTTTTCTCCGAAATGCTTCTATTTCCGGCAGCCAAAAAATGGAGTGAATCTCCTCTATTTGAATTTTTTTTTTGGAGGGGCTTGAATCCCTCCATCTGCTGCGACAACACTTGCTGCTGAAAACGGCAGTAAAATGCTGTCGTTTTCGGAGGCTAAAATGGGGGTGAATCCCCTTGTTTGCTAGGGGATTCATCCCCCACCCCTTTTTTGGCCGCTGAAAATGACAGCATTCTTGTGGCCCTTGGAGTGGATGGGAGCGGCAGGGGTTGGGTGTTTTCTTTTTTTTAATTTTTTTATTATTTTTAGCAATTTTAAATCTTTTGTTTTAAAATTAAAAAGTTAAGGGATATAATAGTAATTTTATTGAAAAATTAATGACAATATTGATGAATTCCGTCAAAAATGACATATCGTGCAAATTTATGAAAAATTAGAGACTCAGAAGGTCGAAAAAAATTTGAAGACCCAGCTGATTATTAACTCAAATGTTGGGGATGATTTATTAAATTAATCATTTCCAGAACATTATTTTTATTCAAAATTTGATACTCCTCTGTCCAACAAAATAGGCGATTAGTTAATTTCACACATCTATAATATAGAAAAGGGACAGTGATTCTGGACTTTTTTTCTTACTCATGGAAGATTCCAGAATCTCAAATTTTTTTCTTTTTTTTTAAATGCTTTTTGGAATTTTTTAAATAATAACTACCTACTTTTTTTTTAAAATATGAATAACTGTCTACTTTGTATAATCATCTAAGTTTATTTTGTAATTTTATCGTGTATCTTAGATTTTATTTTATTATTTTTCTTTTTTGTTTATCAAAATTTGTTTTTTGGCGACAATTTTCTTTTCTTTTCGTTTTTATATAATTACCCACTTTATACGACTACTCATATTCTCATATAAGTTGCACATTTTTTCTTATATTTTAAACATCTATATTTTTACTTTATTATGTGTCTCATATTTTTTTATTATTTTTCTTTTTTTGAATCTAAAAAATGCTTTTTGGTGATAATTTTTCTCTTTCTCCTTTTTATTTATTTATTTATTTATTTATTTTTGAGTATAACGTCCACTTTGCATTACTACTCACATTCTCAAATAAGCTACTCACTTTGTATAACTACTCAAGTTATCAATTATAGAATGATATTTTCCTAAAGTTTTCTTTGCCGGAATCTCTCTAATGTAGGAAAACAATACAATTTTTCTACACATTATTTTTTTATTTTCTTTTCTTTTTTGTAAGAAATCTGTAACTCATGGTAATCATAGGAATAAGGATCGATACAGTATCTTTTGAATATGCTAGAGTCTTACACTTTGAATCGTTGAGCACGATCTATACTTTTGTGTTCATGGTAGGTGGTAAACTTGAATCAACACTGAAAAATGGCTATTTTTGACCTAGCACTGTGACTGAGTGGGATTAGGGGAAATGGGTAGAAATTTTTTTCTTTATATAAAAACAGATATCTTTTTACGTAATAAATAATAACTAATTCATTTTGTAAAAGTAGAAATATAACACGGTTAATATAAAGATTCAGCATAAAGTCTACAAAAAATAACATAGTGAAAATATGATTCACTTGAAATATACAAATTTTCTATATAGTGCAAACACACTTAATTAGTTAAAATTATTACATGACGATGACATAAATTATCTCTGATTATTGGAATAAAAGCCTACAAGAAATAACACAGCGAAAATATGATTAATTTCAAATATACAAATTTGCTATATAATGCAAACTCACTTAATCAGTCAAAATTATTACATGACGATAATATAGCTATCTCTGATTATTTGAACAATTTATTACCCCATAATTATTTGTTTAATCACTCATTGTTTCCCGTGCATTGCACATTAAAGAATGATAATTAATATTGTTAAAACATTAAATTTAACTTGTATTTTCCATATATTTATTTATCATTAGTTATTTAAAAATAGTTTCAATGCATAGATAGTTGATATATAAAGTAATAATAATTACATTAATTATTAGGGGCAAAAATGAAAATGAAAAATTAAAAACGTACTCAATATGGTAGATTGGCTATTTTTTAGACGGACGAAAATAGTATATTGAACTATCTTTGTGGGATAGGTGAGTGAGTATTCCGTCCTACAAAAATAATTCAATTCCAATTGTCACAAATATTAAAAAAGTGCAATTAATAGTATTAGATTTTTTACCCATGCTGATCTAGTAAAAAAAGTCATACATCAAAAGTAACTTAATAAAAATTTGGATACTTGATGTAATTCATATAATTCATATATGAATTACAAAAATAATTCATATAAAAACTATGACATTTACAAATATAATTTGTATTGTAAAATGAAATCTTGGATCAAAAAGTATCAGACACTTTCTTACAATAAAAAATTGGTCACCTACATCTGATCTAGATAACATTTTTTCCAAAATGATGCGATCTCCATGTCTTGAGATTATAAATCTCATGCCACTACACAATGTAGCTCAATGATAAAAATTTTGTAACAATATACTAGGAATACTGATATTTAACTTTGACTTTTAGCCGAAAATTCTAGAGTATCGTATCACATTCAAGAATTCGAATTTGTAAAGATTTTCAGTAGAAATTGTTGTTAGAATATGTGAAATGATAGCATGACCATGGCAATTGGTTAAAATTTATTTAAAATTATATGTCAATATAGACGTTAAATGCTTTGTGAACCTAGAAATTATTTTCTTACTTTTCCTATTCAGTAAAATGTGTCATTTAGAGTAATCATTTTCTTATTATTTGAGACTATAATTTGATGATGATAAGATAATAATATATCTTTAACAAAGTGACATTCTTGTAATTACATATAACTTTAATGATATAAGTGTTGATAATTAAAATGGAGAGATCTAATTCCTATGAAATTAAAGTTTTTGATCTAATTATTGACCGTTAAATATAATTTATCCATTTATAAGTAAAGTAAAAACTCAGTGACAATCGATCCAATTAATGTTGTCATAGTTTATGTATCTTTTTTCTTTAGTCACAATAGAAACAAAAGCATATCGGATAATTGATAAAATAAAAGAAATTCATATAATTCACTTCGACAATAAATTTTTATACCAAAATTTGGGTTGTGAAGACAGCTAGTAGGAATATTAAAAGATAATATAGTTAATTGGATTGAGAAGATACCGAAAAACCAAATAAAATTTACATTGCACAACCTATTTTATTCATGTATGTATTAGTGCATGATTGCATTGTAGTAATTGAAAAATAAATAATATCGTATTTTATATTGTACATGTGCCTACTTTAGATGAAAAATTGAAAATGAAAAGTTGAAAAGTTGATAAGTTAATATTTTATTAATAACATATTAATAGTTACCTTTTTATGTACTCGATTAATGATTGACTATATTTTACTTTTAAATCATTTAACTTATTTAATATTATTAATTAATAGTCTAATAATATGTATCGGACATGTAATGTTCATACTCGTATTCGCTCGATACCTATTCAGATAAAAATTTTCATATCCATGTAAGAAAGTACATTTAACATATCCCTTTTAACTAGATAATACATCGTCTCTCCACATACTTTTTTAACTGGGTGATGCTTTATTTTATTTTGTGCAAGTACCCATAATATCACATTGTTATTTTAGTCTACCAAATAACAAATATAATTCTTAAAAAAATAACATGATTTTATAATGACAATCATTAGAGTTATAATGTACATTTGTACCAAAATTAATGTGTAAGTTTGTTTTTTAAACAGTATTTTATAAATAGAGTATAACATACTAGTTGCATTGTATAGAATTACGAATTGGTATGCGAATCACAAATCACCACCAGATATTTACAGTAAAATTTTTGAGTATTGATCATAAATTTGGTTGCATAACAGGGTCTGTAATTTTGGGTTCCCTCCAAACACGTCATTCAAGTTCACAAGTCCAACCTATGTAAAGTTATAATAATTAGTAATCAAATGATCGAATCACAATCAACTATAGTAACTATGAATTTGCAATCTCACCCATGCGTTTCTTGTTAAGACTAATTTTTAAAAAAAAATCAATAATAATGAACAATAAAATATTAAACAAATACGTGCCATTAAATTTGCATAATAAAATTGTGTGGTAAATCGTATGCCAATAGAATAAGGTATTTTTCGACATTTTATTTCCTATAGTGGTAAATCGTGTGGTATTAATAATTTTTTCAATTTTTATTTTCTTTTACCTAATCCATCTAATTTTTTTGAAACAAGATTCACTGTTTAATTTAATAACTAACACATATTTATCATCATGTAAATGTTAAAATTATAGAAAAAGTTGATTATATAATGATGGATAAATATCGAAATCATTAAAATATTTGCAGTTTTTAATTTTTTTAGTAAAAAATTCGTAGTTTATAATTCATAAAACAATGAAAATTAATTAATATAAATAAGAAACATAATTGATAACCTGTATTCGTCAAATAATAAAAAAATAATGGAAATAAATATGAATGAAGAACTTGCTCGATAACCTATATTCATCGGATAATAAATTTCATTTAATAACTTTTATTTTTTTTAAATTGTCTCAATTAAATCGAATATTTAATTAATTAAACATATTAATCGTTAGTTTAGATTAATTAAAAATTATAATCATATTTTTTTCTTAATATTTCCTGCTATAAATGTAATAATTATGACTGTTTTTTTTAAATGATAAACATTTTACACACTACAATTTGTTCATTTTGTAACTATAGGCAAAAAACAAAGCGTGATTTTTGTAGATATTTTTAATCTATAGAAGATAAACTTGAAGATAGCAATACAAAATAATGTTCTTCTTCTTAATTGGGCTAATCAATATTAGAGGAAGTTAATTAATATTCAAATAAAAGAGAAAGAGAAATATTCATATTCATGTTTATTCAGGAATCTAACCGGATCATGGAATGCCTTTTTTCAATTCTACTTTTGTTATAAAATTATAACACTAATTAAATTAATTCTTCATTTCTTTTATAAATCTAATTTCGTATATTTATAAATTTAGAGACGCTACAGACAAAAAATTATTAACAATTTAATATTTTATTTGAGTGAAAACATGCGAGAATAGTAATATATAAATGAAAATTAATTAACAAACAAAAAAGATAGCATAATGGTTTAAAAGCATATTACTCTTAACATGCAGGTTATGAGTTTAATCTTTCACGACTACATTTGTAATAATTTTTTTATTAAAAGTGATAGCTGGTGTGCCTGGCGTTATAAGTAATTGTGCCAGATAGAGTTTTAGGCGGGAAATATTTTCTAATTACGCCAGATAAAATTACAATTATGCCAGACAAAGTGTCATTTAATATATATGAATAATGTTATGTAGCACCAGTGGTACTTAACACCAGTCTAGGTGGCATCCAATGTGTCATTAAATGATAAGTGGAATTAAATGAATAAATAAATGATCCACTTAAATTAACTTATCATTTAGTGCCACTTTGATATAGTGCCGAGTACTAGTGGTGCTAAATAACATTACTCAATATATATATATATATTGTAAAAGTAAAATTTAATATCATTTCCATAATATACTTTTTCATTTATTTAATATTCTATTTTACATAATACTACTATTTTGTTGATTATAATGTACATTAAATAAATATTCTACTTTAAATAATACTACTATTTTGTTGATTATAATGTACATTAAATAGGGATATAAAAGAAAATTAATATTCTAACTACATTTTTAAAAGAAAAGTGGCATATATTTTAAGACATATACAAAAAGGAAAATTAGACGATTTTTGTGAGACGAAAGCATTAGAAAAATACTTTGGTGGAATAGTCATACCACCTCAGAATATCTCTAAAGCAAATGTTAATTTTGAGGTGACGTAGATGACAAAGATAAAGAGAATATGATTATTTTAGTTGAAGATGAATTGAAATAGGTGGAGGAATAAAAGAGGGAAAAGTCGAAAAAATTAATTAGGTAGAAAAAAATTGAATAATGCTAAGTACGACCAATGGTATTAAGCAACCATTCAAGTGGCAACATAGTTAGCATTAAATTATATAAGTAGTGTTAGAACATGCACAGGTGAAAAAACGTTTGATTGACCATTTAACGATAAGATTGACTATTTAAAATATAGCGAGAATTCTGACTTGGATCACTTGTAACTCATAAATAAAACATACGACCCGAATATTTATTTCAATAATTTTGTTTCATTTTCTAATATTGAATGCAGAGTGCATATGACAAGCAAATTAGGTATATATCAATGTGCTGACTACTAATAGTAAGTTGACATGCAAAGGGTTATCACGACTGTGTCACATGGTTGTCCATCATTAGTGGTGGCATGTTAACATTAGGTAGGGTACGTAGGTGATCAATTCTTTTACAAATTTGCAGTGCCAATTGTACAATCATGGAAAACGACATGTCACAAATGAAACTGAATAGCTAGAACCAATGAAACAAAAAGTATGAGGACGACCCCATGTCTAGTATAGGAAGAACGAGTCGATAAAGTATTGGAGTCGCAACCACAATTGTCGTTTGTGGTGGATATGGCAACCTTCTGTTCGACCTCGCAGTGGCTGGGGAAGCTGCAGATGAAGTAGTAGTCCTCGGCATCGCGAATCTTGATTAAATCATGTCCTGTGTCGTAAATATCAAGTGGTGCCGAGCACGTACATGTTTCATAGTCTTTTTTGCTCACTTGAATCACATTGTCACATTGAGGGTCATATTTGAAAACTGTATTTCACACATTATTAGCAATTAGTGACTAGAGATATCAGAGTATATGCAAATAAAATAAAATAGGAAAATATAATTAGTTGCATTTTAGTGATTAGAGGTATATTTAGTTTTTGTCAACCACTCGACCTAGGGGCGGGGTTATCAAGTCTTGGGACGACCGGTCGCCCTAGTGCAAGGTGCTCAACTAGATTGACACCTCTAGTGGAGAAATATTCAGTGCTAAAGCAATGACATGTGTTAAAACTTTTATATGAAATAGTCAAACATCAAATCAAGATCAATAAGATACAAATGTGTAAGAACAAGCCAAGAGAATCCCAAAAAAATCCAGTTTTCAAATACTAATAATGACAAGAAGAAGATGAATTACCAAGTGTGTCACCAACTTTGAATTTTTTGCCTATAGCCCATTCTTTGTAATCTGTCCCATTTGCATTCCAACCATTTTCATCCCCAATCCTATATGAAGTACTCATGGAACATCCACATAAATCCGTCATCCACAATAAGAGAGCACGACTTTTTGTTAAAGCCATAGTTTGCAAAACTTCTTTAACAATGCGATTTCTTGAATTTATGAAAAGGCCTGGACGAGGTGAAAATTGCAGAATTTTGAATGAATAAAATCAAGAAATATATATAATATATAAAGAAGAAGAAGAAGAAGAAGAAGAAGAAGATCTGAAATACCGAAAAGCTCAAGGTTAATGGAACGATTAACTGCAAAACATATTTGCATTTTGAAATGATTTATAGAAGATTCTGGGTACAGGTTTTGTTTGTTTAATTAGGAAATCTTTGCATGTAGCATTTGAGTATCAAATTTTATGAAAGATCAATCTTTTCTTTAAATATCTCAATAAATGTATCTTATTTTCTAGCATAATTTTGAAATTTTAATAATAATAATAATAATATTTTTTTAAACTTATTGTTGTTGTTGTTATTATTTTTATTATAATATTATTATTACCATAGTCTTCCTTTTCGATCCATGTAAAAGATGAGGCTTGCAATTTGGCTGAATAAGATACAGAGTTGGATCACATATTACCAACTACTCTTAGCTAATTGTTGATCCCACAGTAAGATAATATATCTTGTGTTTAAAAGTTGCATTCTAAAAAATTCGTTCATATTATATTTTCATAAAGAAACACACATGCGCGCGTACAATTGGAAGATAATTACATTAGGAGGAAAACAAAATTTGGTCCGGCTATAAGATTCGTAAGGATGTTTCTAAAGGGCATGACTAAAGTACAACTATAGACTATTGTATAGTTTGCCATCACCACTGGAATCATATCTATACAACCAATCAATAAACGATCAAATAAACCAACCAGTATAAGAAGTTCGAAAAACCTACACAACTTCATATGTCTACGGGGACTTGAACTTGTATTTCAAACATCCCAAGGCCTACGTACCACCCCCATCTATTCTTGGATCGTTATTGGACTTTGATTCTCGTTTCACAAAGTAGTGGGAACTATTTAACTAGTGGTATGTAACTTATTTCATTTCATTTTTTTCACAAAACAAGACTTATAAAGACAAAGAACAATGATAATTTTTTGCATCACTACTATATAAAAGGTGGAATCCATGTAAAGCATTTGGATTCAACCTTTATCCCTACCTTTTTCCTTTAATTCCTATATTGTCCATTACCTTTATTTCACCCTATTTATTCACTACATTATTACACTTCAATAGCTAATTCTATTTTATCCCTAATCTTTATCATACATTTTAATTTAGCATCATTATAGTCATAAAATGCAATCAAACTATATCACACAATCCCGATGCTGAGAGAATTGAACTACAAAGTTCCATCTATCACATTATTTCAAAATTCAAAGTAGCAAAAAAATTTAATGACGATCATTTCCTTCAAGCATATGATAAGTTTATTTTTCCCCATTCATAGCGAATAACAAATGTACAAGAATCCCTATGCACAAAATTCTTGAGCACGAGATTTGTTTTATTTAGAGACGATATGTTAACTTTTTTATTGACCAAAAGAAAATACGTAGAATAAGATCTCAAAGTTAATAATCACATAACGAATGTACTAGAATCTCCATGCACAAAATACTTACTTGAGCATGGGATTTACTTTATTTAGAGACGATGATATTTAACTTTTGTCTCGATCAATCCAAAATGTGTAAAATAAGACATTGACGTTCATACCCACATGAAAATTAAATAAGACTTTGACCTTAATAATTGTGTAACTTTTTTAGTTAATGCATATTGTGTCCATTTTCCTTCTTTAATTCATATTGCAACTATATTATGTGAGTATGCATTTTTGACTTGAGATCAATAATAAAAAAGATAGAGTGCTAATAAAGGAATTGAGTGTATTTGATTAAGAATGGAGCATCAGAATTAAGCGCATTTCATCAGGAACGGAGCATCGAATTAACTTTCCATCATTTGTAAAAGTTCCATTGAAAACTACACAAATGCAAAAGGTTCCATTCAAGTTCAAAAATTGATTTTAGTAGAAGAAGAGGTAATTCTAATATATTTTGAATCACTATATTATTATCTTAGCAATTCTTTTTTATACGCTAACTCATTTCTTTATATGTCTCTGTAGGCTAACAAAATTCAAGCCACATTATTTGGTGACACTATTCAAATGTTTCATGATGCAATGCAATTCGTAAAGGGATACCTATAAAACTCAAAATGGAAATATTCGACAAATAAATTCAAACTTTCAAAATGTAAACATAGCGAAAGCTCTTGCATGGTAAATGGTACGTGTTGATTTTGTTATAGAAGACCATAGAGCTCAAAAACTATTCAAAGAAAACATACTTATCCAATGTATAAGCGAAGTAATAGTGGCAATGAAGGTAAAATCAATACAATATTTCTTAAATTCATAAGTTTAATCAATTTGAGAAATTATTAGTATGATAATATATTTTTTATGTTCAAATTCAAAAATTACACGTATATGCAAGAAATTTCGCTTTTGATAATCAATCGGTGGTTCTCTACAACCCATATTTACTGCTGAGATACAACTACTAACAAGACACAAGGACAAACTGTACCTCATATTGGAAAATATCTTTCAAAGCATGTTTTCTCACATGGACAACTATATGTTGCACTTTTACGTGGAGTTTCAATGTAAAAAAAAAAAAGTATTGGTTAAATGAGATGACAAAAGCCACCTGTTCCACAAAAAAAAAGTATTGGATAAAATACAATAACCTTAAAAAAAGATAACTTCGCAAAGTTTTTATAATTTGAATTGCAATATAATTTAAACCCATAACAACTTTGTATGAGGGAATAGATCGAACACATTTTAACTTTTCAGGTTGCAAGATTGAAGATATGCTGTTTAAGTTAGAAAATTGAATTTTATGTAAAACAAAAAGAAAATAAACTAGTTGATAAATATTAGTTTTTTTGACCAACAATAAAACAAATGAACTAATTATTGTGTCTTCAATATCTTCTTTGATTTCCTATAATATCTTCTTTGAATTCCTACTTTACATACAAGGGAAAAGATAAGATGCAAAAGCGAAACAAATATCACTACTCCTATAAAAGTGTGAACCATAAGGGCCATCATAAAAAATATGGCAGGTTTACCGAAAATACCCCCGATATACACACGTCATTTTAGCCCTAAAAAGAGATCGGAAGAGCACACGTCATTTGCGCCACAGTTGCATCTCTGGGACTTGCGGCGAAGCTGGTCCGGTTTCTCATAGGAGGCCTTTGAAATTTTCTGGGGATTTTGCAAGATTTCATTTGCCTCATCTATAATGGTCAGGTAAGTAAATTCATAAACCAAGCTTCTTAACAAAGTTCGACACAGCAACAGAAATCTTTTATTTACTATATCTCTTCTATATTTGGTACAAATTATTGATGCTATTTTAGATTTTAGATACCTTCCTTCCTCATGTTACCGTATTGAAATAATTTCACATTTTCCTGATGTCCTCTCTTGCCTACTGTTTTCTTTTCCGGTATTTTTGGGTAAGAAAACATCAATTTCTCTTCTGTATTGATCTGAATATCTTGTTATTTGTTTTTCCTATTCCCCACTCGTTTTACCACTGTCTTTGTGGTTTGATTGGGGTTGTTTGGTTTAGGCGTGGCTGTTCCTTTGCAGCTCCTTCACCCCCTTATAGCTTCATCAACGTTCTTGAACGAGTGATCATTTGGTCTTCCCCTTTTAGCCTTCCGTTTCAGTTTTAATTGTACGTTTTTTGCTCTTTTTTTTTTCCCCATTAATTTTTCATCCATTTCTTTTAAAAAATCAGATTTGAAGTTGGGCTTGAAGAGGATAAATTACTCAGATGTGCACACCGGGCATATGCGTATGTTGTATTTGTATTTTGCATTCAGTTTATTTATTTCATTTTTTTTTTGTTCCATTTGCTAAAGTGATTTTGCTTTTTTAATATACATTTTTTGGTTGTAGTTAAATGGGAAAGTAAATGCTTCTATGTTTGAACTTGGAGGATAACCATGATAGAATTACTACAAGTCCAGGTAGTCTCCTGACCAGACTTATGTTGAGTCCCCATAATTCGACTAATAATAGTTTTTTCCATTATTAATTATCAAGATGCAAGATAAAATAAGTAGAAACATGGGTCGTGCTCGCTAGAAATGTGAGTCAATAACTTCCTCCACAGCAAATAGTTGGCAATTCATTCAGTTCCCGTAGAACATATCAAAGTTTGTACTTGTACTTTTGATATTGTTATTTCATAATAGCATTGTTAGATTTTTTGGAATTATGAATCTCCGGTGGTTTGTCATGGTGGAATTTGCACATATAGACTGAAGAAAGGGCCAAGTTAAGAAGCAACAAAGGGCCAAGGGAAGTACCATTGGGGACGAAAGATGCACGTGATGTTCAGATTGCGACACATGAAGAGACACCAAAGAAGCAATCTTTTAATTCTTGCATGGCCTTTTTATCGTTCTAAGAGCTTATTAAGGTTGTTTACATGATTACATGTTGATTGATAACTCTTGTTTTGTTTAAGGTTGAATTTAGCTAGAAAACAAATTTGAGTCTCCTAGCAAATCTCCTGCTGCAGAAAAAGGAAAGGCAAAAGCAACTCCAAGGAATATTGGTGATTTTTGTGTCCTTCTATAGTTTTATTCTTGTGTCATTGAACAGTAGTGAGGGCTCGGAGACAGACCTTGTGTTTTGTGAAAGGAAAATAGTTTAGAAATCAACCAATTTAGTCTGATAGAAGTTGCACTTCATTTAATATAATTGCTGACAATTTTACTATTGGACCTCTGTGAGTATTCCCTTTATTTGAAAGACATATTGGACCAATTATACATATTAATATTTGTGTTTCTTTTGCATAGATAGCAAGAAAGCTGGTGGTCGTGTCTCGATGCCTTGTGAAACAAAAAAACATGCAAAGCCTTCTGCTAACAAGCAGACCAGCTGGATCCCAAGCCCACAAGAGCTGCAACAGGTAATTGCTAAAGTCATTATTTCTGGCCATAATCTATGTAAGAAATACTCTTCTCGCAATGTATACTTTTTATTCGTTCTACAAACGACTCTTACCAAAATGACAAACTTTTGTAGCCATTGATGTATATTAGTTTCGTGGTCAGTTGATGCACACGTTTGTTGCTGGTTATTTCATTTACTTAGGCTCCCGCGTTAAGTTCCATTCGTTCATCTTGATGAAGATGATAATATTATGCAGTTTTTTGTTTTCAGATGTGTGATCTAGATTGTTGATGGCTATCCTTTCGAATATTGTTCTATGTTCTTTGATGGTATCTCACAACTTGTCTTCATGGTTGTTTAAAAATGTAACCGAATTTAGGCTTCAAGGTGGATGTTTATAGCATGTATTTTAAGTTGTTACAAAGGTTTATCTTAGGAAAGTTACTAATTGTAGAATCAATAAATTTGTTGGAATTAAAATATGATTTTGTTCCTTTTTCCCTTAGGTAAATAACTATTGCTCAATAACACATCAAATTGATTTCCTATGCTAACTTGTATCCACAGAGAAGTTCCTTCACTTGTAAATTTGTCATGTGGAAAAGGCCCACTTTCGTTCTTCAGCTAGCTATTATCTCTGATCCCCTATGGAAGCTTGTTTGCTTAAACCAACTGTGTAATGAATAATACCAACCTAAATTCTCTAACCTTTGGACCTGGACCTTCTTAATAGAATTATAATATTTACCTTTGATCATTTGTGCTGTGTGTCTTCTATTTTTAACGGGCTTATTTGAATTACGATTCATTTTTAACATAAAGGCGAAGAGAATTATATGCACTACATACAATTGATGTTACAGCGTGTAATTGACAACACGAGCAACGCACGCGCCGTCACTGGTAAAAAATAAAAATTTCAAAGGCCAGTTGGGTCCCTACACCCCACAGGCCCCCAAGTAGCTCCGCCACCTGTTCCACAAAAATAACGCAAATTCTATGAACTTGCTACACAGCCACCACATAATTTTTCAAATTTAATTTTATCAAATAATAATGAAAGAAAACCAGTATTATTAGGAGATATATGAAGGATGAATATAACCTTAATAAGAATTTTCAAAAAAGTTGAAAACAAAAAGACATTAAAGGGGACAAAACACTACCTAATGTTCCTATTAATGGAATAGAACCTTTGAACAGCAGAAATTAATTGTTATATACTCAACAAATTCACAAATTAATTATTCAACTACTCCATGTTAAATAACCGTTCCATCCAAACCATATAGGGCTCTGTATATATATAAATTGCACTGCATGGGCTCATTACAGTATTATCCAAGAAAAACATCAGAGTACAATACTAAGAAAACAGTAACCAAAGCATTTTCTCAACTACAATCACTCGAAATGTTGAGGAAATCATTGAGAAACATTCTTTTAGCAATCCTACTTGCAGCGATGAATACAATAGCGATTATCTCGGCCGTTGATCCATCGGCAGCAACTGGAGCAGGAGGCGGTGGATCAGCAGCAGCAGCAGGAGGAGGAGGAGGAGGGGAGGTTCTCGAGTTGTACATGCACGACCTTCTAGGTGGAAGTAACCCGACTGCCCGGCCGATAACCGGCTTATTAGGCACCATCTATAGTGGGCAAGTGCCCTTTGCAAGGCCTCTTGGTTTTGTTCCACCCCAAAATGGTGTAGCCATTCCTAATGCCAACGGAGCAATTCCAACGGTGAATGCCAACGGCGTTCCATTAGGCACCGGCTTGGCTGGTACAGCTTTCGCGGGTGTCCCCAGTGCTTCAAACAACAATGGTATTTTGCTTATATCATTAACCCATCTCATTTAAATGTTTAAAACTTAGGTGAAAAATTTATTCATTTAAATGTTATCTTCAACAGGTAACCAACAGTTAGGCCCTGATGGCTTGGGTCTTGGTTTTGGCACAATTACCGTCATTGACGATTTCTTGACCTCTGCTCCCGAGCTGGGATCTCAGCAACTTGGAAAAGCACAGGGGGTCTATGTCGCAAGCTCTGCTGATGGATCAACTCAGATGATGGCATTCACAGCTGTGTTTGAAGGAGGGGAATATGGTGACAGCCTCAACTTTTTTGGAGTGTACAAGGTTGGAAGTACCATGTCCCGCCTGTCTGTGACAGGAGGCACTGGAAAGTTTAAGAATGCGTGTGGATTTGCAGAGCTCCGCTCGCTCATTCCAGCTGGTCAGCACGTCCTTGATGGGGTTGAGACATTGTTAAGGATCACAGTTCATCTCACCTACTAATGAACCATAAGTTGAGTGCCTTTGTTGTCCTTCAAATCAAATAGATAAATTAATTGTGGATCTTATTGTCTGATAATTCTTGTGTTGATTTGTGATTTGTGTGTGTAAATTTGGAAAAGATTGCAAAAGAAAAAAAAACTTCAAAAGCTTTTTTTAGCTGCTTGTGTTACAACATTTATGGTCTGGTTTGAGTTATCGAATGTGAAACTTAAGCAACAATACAATCTCGAATGACACAACACAATAACAAACTACACTTTAGACTTTAGAGGACAATTTACATGTCCTTTATTCAATAGTTGTTCATACACTGCAGTCAGGCAGAGCCGTCGATGCAAAGCCACTGACCCACGAAGATGGCGTCACAGATGATGTTCGGGTTGATCTTAAGGAAGTCTTCAACTGAAAAATTGAATTCTTGCGCAACGATTGTACAAGTATCACCACTCTGCTCCATAACAGATGATGTTCGGGTTGATCTTAAGGAAGTCTTCAACTGATTGTACAAGTATCACCACTCTCTGCTCCATAAACCGAAATTCCAAGTTACGGGGGTGGCCTCAGAGCTTCCAATAAAAACTGCATCAGTGAAATCTAGTCCAAAGAAAGAAAGAGTTAATCCAATATGTAATGCAACTTTGCAAAGTTTCCTTTAGTAGAAATAAACACTTACTGCCAAGTTGCCTGCTGTCAGCCATTGAGAGTGTAAGAACAAGACTAACCAGCAGAACCAAGTTGAGCCATGTTCTGTAAGCCCGAGCCATGATGTTATTCGGCTTAATTGTTTTCCTCTACTTCCTGAATGATTGTGGCTTCTTGAGATGGCTATTTATAGACACAAACTATGGAAGTAAAACCCCATAGATATGGTTGCAAAGCCAGTTGCAGGAGGGTTATATGATTTTTGAATTTATTATGCATTTGTACTTTCTGGTGTCCTGGTATTGCATAAAATTGAAGGATACAAGTTGTTGATGATAACAAGAAGGGGAACAAAATGCTGGAATTTTGCGGGCGGAATGTACAAACATGATCGTAGAAGACCTCTCCGGTCTCAGCCCTCACTGCTCAATTTCACACTGCTTAATCCAAGAAATCATAACCAGCACCCAACACTGGCCAGACTAACAGACTGCTGAGGGAACAATCTTGAGCCTGAAATTCACAAATCACCTTCTTGTTTCTGTTGATTCGCTCGTGAATACAAGAAAGTGAGACTCCGTAAGCCCGTATGCTCATTTATTCATTGTAAAGAATACTGAGGACTTGGAAAAGAATTGAGAATACTCAATTTTTCATTTCGTTCCCACTGCGGCTTCTGAAAGGGAAAGTGATCTTATTTTTACAGTGAAATAGAATCTATCTTAACTAGAATACTATTAACGAAACTTAGTTAAATATAAATGGGTTAATATTTTTCCTTTTCCCCCCTTTTTATTGTAATCTATTTGTAAGAAACCTCAAATAAACGGGATTTAGGCCGAACTGATTGTCATAGAGGAAAACAAGGATGTAGATTACCGAATAATGAGAAACTGGCGGAATGTTGAAATACATTCTTGTTCGAATAAGAAAGTAAATGACATATGAATTGCTTTTAAGGTTGAAGACAAGGATGAAGATCACCCAGAACTCAAGGTCGAAATTGTATGCAAGTGCTGAAAACTGAACTCAATATTTCAGGGCACGTTACGTTTTCGTTTCCCTTAATTAATACAATCTTAGCAAACTTGAATGTACAAGGGGAAGCAATTACACCTCAGTTACACAATCAGCCTCTCGAAAATGTTGGCATATATTCAGTTGTAAAAGGCAAGGAATGAACCATTTATTCATGAATTTCCATGGATCTCAATTTCCAAGAGTTGCAACTATTCTATGCCATCAATACAACTCGAAAAGATACAGAAGTTGGAGTTACAACATTTTGAAATATCAGAAAATATCGGAAAAGCACATCCGGTGTTTGACTGTCAAGTAACCATGCTTATGTGTAGCGTTGTATAAATAGTACTAGCCAAAAGGCCAACCCATCTTTCAGAGGGTAAATTAGGTGATCTAGCTTGACATTTGTTTCTTGTTATATTTCTTTTTGCCTTTTAACAGATGATCCAATTAATGATTTAATGTATGTTTTTTGTAGGAAGCTTAGGAAGAAAACAAGTAATTTAACATCGAAGGAACAACAATTCACTAGAAAAATTTAACCTCACCCGGAAGCTCCCCAAGTAGGGGTGTGGGGAGGCAGTGGACAGAAGAAAGGTCGTCATACCTTGTTATTTGTTAACAAATACATAAACATGAAGACAACAATTAGCTAGTGACCAAAATTCAGAAAAAATTTTGACGACATGTCAACATCTTGTCACGCTTTATTCGTCAGTTCTTCATAATCTGTTATTAGGCAGAACCATTAATGCAAAGCCACTGACCAACGAAGATTGAATCACAATTGATGTTCGGATTAATCTTGAGGAAGTCTTTGAATGAAAAGTTGAATTCCTGTGCAATGCTTGTACAAGTATCACCACTCTCTACTCCATACACCAATTACAAGTTACTGGGGTGGCCTCAGTGCTTCCTAAACCAACTGCATCAGCAGAATCAAGTAAAGAAAAACATGAGTTACTCTCCATAATGAAACTTTATCTTTTGTATATATCTATCTATATGTTTCCAATGTCCAAAAGCGGCTAATTCGGGATATCTTTAAGAATCGAAAATGGTTAGACAGTGTACAGAAAATTACTTACTGCCAATTTGTCTGCCTTCAGACACAGATAGTGTGACAACAAGACTCAGAACCAGAACCAAGTTAAATACTGTTTGAGCCATATCTGATATACTGTATTATATATACCAAATTGTTGATTTATAGTTATACCAGATGGATAATATTGCTAATTGAGATGGCTATTTATAGAACAGAAGGTCCGAACCTTTGTAAAGGACACCGCATTAGGCACTAAGAAGTGGTTGCAAAGCTGGGTGCAGGCCAGTCTAATCAACAACAAAATTTGTACTTTGTGTTGTCTCATCTGAATTTGTTGTAAAAAGTGAGTGGAAAAAATTGATTGATGATAACAAGAAGAGGGTTGAACAAATGAGGGAACTTTGCGGACTGAATATGCAAATATGATGCGACAATACCATTACTCATCATCATATACCTTGACAAGCATGCACGTTGTAAATTTTTGAGCCCGACTACCCCTGGTTTTAGCCTAGATGGAGAAGGCACCTGTTAATGTTTTAACTCCATAAAGTGGTCATTTAAAGTATGTATCTTTGACACAGTTAGTAAGAGGGATCTTATGATCGACGGACTTAGAAAAATTTCACCAGACCTTAGAGCCGAATCTTCTTTCCATCTTAACTGTCTTATCGAAGCCTCTAAATCTTCTTGAGTGTTCATTGTTGTGTGAATGCTTTTTGGAACTTAATAAACTAATAGATTTCAGAATCAGATGAATGAAATCAAGACTGTGTTTTATGTTTACAGATCATTGTGATTGCAAACACTATCCATTTTTTCATATAGAGTGATAGTAGTGAATTATATATGGAAATGGTTTTGTTTTAATCAAGACTGACAGTCAAATGAGTTAGAGGATTCGGTCGAAAATGCAGGCAATAAACTTCGATATCATGTGAATTAACTTAACTTGCAAATTTGTAGGAAACAACTTGTACATTTTAAGACTTTGGCCTTTGGGGGTCCATCTTAAAAGATCAACTTTGTCTGTAAAAACAGTGGGCAAAAGCAATTTTATGTTGGTCGGATTTCTGATATTCACTTGATCTGGAAATTATCCCCCACAGGATGGTGGTGCCATCAGAGACACACCATCTTGAATCGAAGTTTCAGGAATTAGCCATGAACCAAATATCGAGGGAAAAAGCAATAGGAACACGTAAAGATTTCACCATTTTATACATGGCCGCAGATGAAGTGAAACTCAATTCAATATGCTTCATTGTCTGGTGTGGAACCTGAGATTGGCGCATAGATGAGTAGTATCAACACTACCAAGATCGGCAATATGCTTAAAACAAAAGAGACCAGATTACAACGTTGCCTAAAGCAGAAAGACATGTCAACACGCTTTAGTTCAAAATAGGATATTCGCACCTGTTAATGTCAAAACTTGTAGTAGTTAAACTATAGCCTTCATAATGCGCCAAACAATTCTTCATTTCCTTTTCCTTCTATCTTTTAACCTATTTTCTTTAACATTTGTTCAGTTGTTACTCTGGTTTGTCTTCTTTTATGTCAATTGAACAGACCATGAAGAGTTCAATTATCACAAATCCGTTAATCTCAATGATCATTGACAGATTTGGAACAAAGAAATTGCCATAACATCAAAGGGACAACAATTAGCTACTGAGTAATAGATAAAAAGGAACTACATTATTAGGGGGACAACATTGCGTCATCCTTTATTGATCGGTTCTTCATGATCTTCAGTTAAGCAGAGCCATCAATGCAGAGCCACTGACCAACGAAGATTGCATCACAGTTGATGTTCGGATTAATCTTGAGGAAGTCTTCGACTGAAAAATTTAATTCTTGATCGACGCTTTTACAAGTATCACCGCTCTCTGCCCCATACACCGAATTGCAGGTTACCGGGGTGGCATCAGAGCTTCCAATACCAACTGCACCAGTGAAATCAGGACAAGGAAAGAAAGAGTTAATCCAATATGTAATGCAACTTTGCAAAGTTTCCTTTAGAAGAATTTAACACTTATTGCCAAGTTGCTTGCTGTCAGCCATTGAGAGTGTGAGAACAAGACTAAGCAGCAGAACCAAGTTGAGCCCCGTTTTGTAAGCCTGACCATGATCTTATATGACTTATTTGCTTTTCTCTACTTCTTTAAGATTGTGTCCTCTTGAGGTAGCTATTTATAGACAGAAACTATGGAAGTAACAACCATTTGATATGGTTGCAAAGCCGGTCGCAGGCGGGTTATTTAAATTTCAGACTTATTATACATTTGTACTTTCTTATGTCCTGGTGTGTCATACAACTAAGAGGATACAAGTTGCTGATGATAACTAGAAGAGGGACAAAATGCTGAAATGTTGGGGGCGGAATATACAAATATGACTGTAAAGCCACTTTCCCGGGTCGCCCCCCTCGCTGCTTAAGTCCGCACTACAGATAATCCAAGAAATAGGCACCACAACTCAACACTGGCCAGACTAACAGACTGCTGAGACAACAAAATTGAACCTGACCTACCCCATTGGATAGGGTCAGAAGAGAAATCATGGACAACCTTCTAGTTTCCGTTGATTCACTCATGAATACAAGAAAGCTAGAGTAAGATACATTTTTAGGATTTGGAAAACAGTTGAGAATACTCAAATTTTCATTTCATTAAACTGCATCTTTCAAAAGAAATGTAAGGTTAAAATTTCTAATCTCAGGTCCTAACTGAAATACTACCAACTAAATTCTTGATTAAATATAAAGGAAAAAATGTGAACTTACTAAAATAGTAATCTTCCACATGTGGGTTGCATCTCTGGGGAACTGTGGATATTTTTCTCTTTTTCTTTCCATTGCTATCTATTTAGAAGAAAGTTCAAATAAAAGGCATTCTAGGCCAAAGTGACTGTCATGGAAGAAAATATGGATGTAGTTTATCGAATGTAGAGTTATTGGCGGATTGCAAACCTTTGAACTACGTTTCTTGTTTGAATAAGAAAGTAAATGCCAAATGAAGTACTTTTAAGGTTATAGACAAGGATGAAGATCACACAAGAAATGAAAGGTCGAAAGTTTGAAAATATTGAAAACTGAACTAAATTCAAGGCACATTACTTTGTTGTTTGCCATAACACAATTTCTCCATCTCACCCAACTTGAATGCACAAGGGAAGGCAACTATATAAATCAATAACACAATGGCGCTGTTAAAAGCCACTTGATGTAAAAGTTTAAGCAATTAGATGAAGCCATATTTAAATGATCTAATATATCTTCAGAATGCCTCTTCACATATAGGTGAGACTTTTAATTTTTCCCAACAAAGCCTAACGTATGCACATTTCATTTTATTGCGTAGCCGTAGCACTGAAATTTGAACTCAGGACCCGGCCAACTCTAGTATCATGTTGAAGCCACTTGATCAAGAAACTTTAACATTAAGTAGCTTTTAAGCTTTCACATTAAGTGGCCTTAAGAGGGGCTTCTGAAAATGTCGGCATATTCAGATTTTTTTTTTTTTTTTAAATTTAATTTTTACTATTGGCATATTCAGATTTAAGAGGAAAGGAATGTACCATTTGTTCATAGATTTCAATGGATATTAAGTTCCAAGAGTTACAGCAATTCAATGCTATCAATACAAATACAAAAGATACAACATCTCAAGATATAAGAAAATTCGGGAAAAGCACAATTGGTGTCTGCTGTCAAGTAACCATGCTAAGCGTTGTAGAAATAGTACTAGCCGAAATTAAAGGCCAGCTTTTGCAGAGAAAATACTTTAATAAAGAAGGCTCTTTAACATTAAAGGAACAGAAATTCACTAGAAATATTTAACCTCAACCAGAAACAACCCAAGTAGGGGTGTGCGGAGGGGGTGGATTGAAGAAAGTCAAACTCGGGGGGGGGGGGGGTTGGGGGGGAAGAAGAAGTCGGACGACGATATGTGAACATTTTATCACCCTTTATTCATCAGTTCTTCATAATCCGCAATTAGGCAGAACCATTAATGCAAAGCCACTGACCAACAAAGATTGCATCACAGTTGATATGCGGATTAATCTTGAGGAAGTCTTCGACTGAAAAGTTGAATTCCTGCGCGACACTTGTACAAGTATCACCAGTCTCTGCCCCATACACCGAACTGCAAGTTACTGGGGTGGCATCAGGGTTTCCCAGACCAACTGCATCAGCAAAATCAAGAAGGAAAAGAAGGGGAAAAAAAGAAGGAAAAAAGGTTACTACACAACAAAACTTGTCTCTGGTATATCTACGTTTCAAATGTCTGAAAATGGCTTACTGTCTTAATTCTTAAGAATCAAAGCCTATATACGAAATGTTTAGGAAGTATACAACAAATGATTTACTGCTAATCTGTCTGCTATCAGCCACAAATAGTGTAAGAACAAGACTCAAAACCGGAACCAAATTGAATATTGTCTGAGCCATTTATGATATACTATTATTATATTTTGTTTCTCAATTTGCTGCTTTAGTTATTTCTGATGAATAATATTGCTAATTGAGATGGCTATTTATAGGACTAAAACTTTGTAAACTACTCCACATTAGGCACATAGATGTGGTTGCAAAGCCGGGAGCTGGCCGGTCTTGTTAACAACAAATTTGTACTTTTTACTGCCTGAACATGTCGTAAAAAGTAAGCAGAAAAAATTGATTGGTGATGGAAGAAGAGGGTCAAAAAAGTGAGGGAATTTTGCCGACTGAATATGCAAATATGATGAAAGAACCCATTGTTCCCCTCAGCCTCTCACTTCTTAATTTTGTGGAGAATGATTGAAGAAATCCTCCACCAACTCACCAGTCACCATAAGACAGCTTGACAAGCATGCTAGGCGTGAATTTTAGAGCCTGACTCCTCCCACTTTTCCTCGAGATGGAGAAGACTAATGGACCAGTTAATTTCTAACACCACAAAGTTATTGTTTAAAGCATGTATCTTTGGCTTATTAGTGAGAGGGCTGTTAACACTGATGTACTTTGAAAATTTTCACCAGACCTTAGAGCCGAGTCTTCTTTCCATTTTAACAGTGTTATTCAAAGCTATAAATGATCATTGTTGCTTGAAATGCTTTTGGAACCTATTAAACTAACGGGTTTCAGAATCACATGAATGAAATCAGGACTGGATCTTATGTACAGCTCATTGTAATTGTGAACATAATTCATTTTCTCATACAGACAGAAATGGTTTTGGTTTTAATCAAGACTGACTTTCAAATGAGTTAGGGGACAGTCAAAAATGCAGGTGATAAACTTCAATATCATTTTGAAATTGAATTAAAGTAACTTGCCAAAATGTAGGAAATAACTTGCACATTACTTGGGGGGATCCATCCTAAAGATCAACTTTGTTTACAAAAACAGTGGCCTAAGCAACTTTTAGTAGTATAGTAGTTGTCTTCATTGTGTGCCAAACATTTCTTCATTTCCTTTACCCTTTTATCTCTTTTCTCAAACATTGGTTCATTTACTAATTATTGTATGTCTTCTTTCATGTGATCATGTCGATTGATCAGATGACAGAGTTTAATTATTACAAATCCATTAATCTCATTGATCGTTGACAGATTAGGAACAAAGAAATCACCATAACATCAAAGGGACAATAATTAACTGGTGAGTAAAACATAAAAAAGAACTACATTTTTGGGAGGGGACATCGCATCATCCTTTATTCATCGGTCCTTCATAATCTGTAGTTAGGCAGAACCATTAATGCAAACCCACTGAGCGACAAAGATTGAATCGCAGTTGATGTTCGGATTAATCTTGAGGAAGTCTTCGAATGAGAAGTTGAATTCCTGTGCAATGCTTGTACAAGTATCACCACTCTCTACTCCATACACCGAATTGCAAGTTACTGCAGTGGCATCAGGGCTTCCCAGACCAACTGCATCAGCAAAATCAAGGAAAAAAAAGTTACCATGAATCTTGTCTCTTGTATATCTTTGTTTCAAATGTCCAGAAATGGATAATTGGCATAATTTTTAAGAATCAAAGCCTATATTTGAAACATTTAGGAAGTGTAAAACAAATTACTTACTGCCAATTTGCCTGCCATCAGCCACAGATAGTGTGAGAACAAGAATCAGAGCCAGAGCCAAATTGAATACTGTTTGAGCCATATATGATAAAACTGTATTATATTTATCAATTTGCTGCTTTAGCTATACCTGATGGATAATATTGCTAGTTCTGGAGATGTTTATTTATAGGACTGAAACTTTGTAAAAGATGCCGCACTAGACAATAAGATACGGTTGCAAAGCTGGGTGCAGGCCAATCTAATCAACAAAAAATGTGATACTTTGTGTTGTCTGAATATATTGTAAAAAGTGAGTGGAAAAAAGTGATTGATGATAACAAGAAAAGGGTCGAAACAATGAGGGAATTATGCCGACTTAATATAGAAGCATGATGAGAGAATCCCATCGTTCCCCTCAGCCTCTTACTGTGTAGAAAATGATCAAAGAAATCCTCCACCGAAATCACCATCACATAGCTTGAGCCCGGCTCCCCCTGCTTTTGACTGAGGTGGAGAAGGCAAATGGAACTGTTAATGTTTTGACACCATAAAATGTTTGTATAAAGCATGCGTCTTTGACACAGTCGGTAAGAGGGCTCCTACCGATGATCGATGGATTTCAGAAAAATTTCAGGAGACCTTAGAGCCGGATCTTCTTTCCACTGTAGCTGTGTTATTCGAAGCTATAGATGATCTTGAGTTTTCATTATTGCATGAAACACGTTTTAGAACCTTATAAGCTAATTTCTTTCAGAATAAAATGAATGAAATCAAGACTGGATTTTATGCATTCAGCTTATTGTAATTGCAAACAAAAATATTATTTTTTCATATAGAGATATAGTAGTGAATTCTATATGGAAATGGCTTTTGTTTAATCAAGTCGAAACAACTTGACTGTTAAATGAGTTAGGGAATTCAGTCGAAAATGCTGGTGATGAACTTAGATATCATTTTGAAATTAGATTAACTAATCTGCCAATTTGTAGGAAATGACCTGTAAATATTAAGACTCGAGGGATCCATCTTAAAAGATCAACTTTAATTTGTTTGTAGAAAAAGTGGCCTAGCCACTATATTTTGGCCATGTTTCTAATATTTACTCGATTGAAAAATTATCCTCCATAAGATGAATAAGTTTTGAAAGAACTTGTAGAAGTTGTAGTAGTAATTAATGTGCCAAACATTTCTTTATTTCCTTTACCATTTTATCTGTTTTTAGAAAACATCGGCTCAGTTATTAATTATGATACGTCTTCTTTCATGCCGGTCAAGTTTACAAGAAATTTGTACCTTTGTGTTGAACTAATATGCTGTAGTACATGAGAGGAGAAAAAGTGGATGATGATAACAAGAGGGTAAAAAATAAGGGCATTTCGCCGATTCAGAATCTGCAAACATGATGAGAGAATCCCATTTACCTCCAACCTCTCATTTCACAGCACAAATTCCTAGAAGTCCATCATCACTCAAAACAGGAGTAATCCAAGTTCTTATATACTTATTATGATTTCATGTTTAATCAATGTAGAAATTTTCCCTTAACAAATCTGAGCAAGATGGTTGGTTCTAGTCTCCTCGCTGTCCTGGTTGATAAATAGAGATTCAAGAGTTTGATTATCACAAAGTTGAACTTAATCTCATTGATTACTTGATAGATGAATAACAAAGAAATTACAACAATGTCAAAGGGACAACAACAAAATGGCATTATGGAGATGACATTAACACAATAATTAGCTAGTCATTGAAACATAAAAAGGGACAACATTTTTGGAGGACAATATTGTATCATCCTTTATTCATCAGTTCTTCATATTCTTCAGTTAAGCAGAACCATTAATGCAAACCCATTGACCAACAAAGATTGAATCGCAGTTGATGTTTGGATTAATCACAAGGAAGTCTTCAAGTGAAAAATTGAATTCTTGCGTGACGCTTGTACAAGTATCACCACTCTCCACTCCATACACTGAGTTGCAAGTTACTGGGGCATCCGTGCTTCTAAAACCAACTGATTTAACAAAATAAAGAAAATAATGTAGGATAAATCTCACAATAATAAAATTATTAACCAACATATAATGTAGGACTACTCTTCTTAACAAGGTTGACCTTTCAAATGTTTGTTTAGGAAGTTTACGGCGTATACTTACTGGCAACTTGTCTGCTATCGGCCAAAGATAGTGTGAGAACAAGACTTAGAACCAGAACTAAGTTGAATGCTGTCTGAGCCATAATTGATAGAATTTTTCTAATTGATATAATGTTATATGGTTACAATGTTGCTGCTTTAATTGTAGGTGATGAATAATGTGGCTATTTGAGATGGCTATTTATAAGGCACAAACTTTGTAGAGAACACCAGATTAGGCACATAGATATGGTTACAAATTGTGGTGCAGGCCGGTCTAATTTACAAGAAATTTGTACCTTCCTGTTGTTTGAATATGCTGTAAAAAATGCTGTGTTGTTGCCGTTGAATCCGCAAGTATGATCAGAGGAGAATCCCTGTCGCCAAGTGCTTAATTTCAAAGAACATATAATCCAAGAAATCCACCACCACTCAACACGGGGTAGAGACCACTCAATACGGGGTAGAGACTTGTACTAAGTGTTGGTACATTTGTCAGTGAATCTTAACTTAACATCAAGACATAAGTAATGGTGGAAGAAAGATTGATCTTTAATGAAGAATTAGAGACAATACGTATCTCTTTTATAGAGAAAATGTCATTTACAAATGTATTTTTGCCCGTGCGCAATGGTGCATTGTACTTAAACAAGTTTTTCCCACTTTTTCTCGCCCTGCTTTTAAACAAGTACAGTATATGTACAGATCAAGATGGGCGAGAAAAAG
>CAVNYN010203519.1:0-35733 GCA_963692815.1 Nyctanthes arbor-tristis | reverse complement strand
AGCTGGTTTTAATCCCTTGACCCGGAACCCGACTCAACCCTATCGGGTTCCCCTATACTTCCAACCTCAGCCCACCCATTTACTGTAGCAGCCCGGCCAGGCCCTACCCATTTCAGGTAGGTTGAGTACATTTTTGGCAGTTTTCCAGATCAGATGTCCAGCAATACTAGGTAGGTAGGATGAGAAGATCTTACTGCTTTTTAGAAATTACAGGAAAGAAAAGGGATTTTTCCTCAAAAAGAAAAATAATGCAGGTATTTCTCACTTTTGGTCAAATTATGGATAGTGGTAGAATGAGTAGTTTGATAGGTAGGTCGGGAAAATTTTATTTTCCTTTTTTTATTATTATTTTTACTATTTTTGATTTTTTTATTTTTATTTAAAAAGTAGGGGCAAAAATGTCAAAAATGATTTTATGAGTTAATTTATGAAATGTTGGGGAATTACGGTGTTGAAAAAAAAGTCAGGATCTCAGCTTATACAAATTGCAAAGGTTGGGAACCATTTGTTAAATTAAACCGTTTATTTATCATGGTCTTTTTGAGTACTAGTAAAGATTAATTAGTTTGACTAATGCGTATAACCACCAATTAGCTAAATTGCTTAGATTTTCTTTGCTGCATAGGCATGGCCATGTGATAGTTTACATCTCTGTTTCTATTTCTATTTCAACATATTATTATTTGGTTACAACAATCATATCGCCATCTTTTATGGTCTTACGATTCATATAGAAATCCTTTTCGCACTAATTTTGTTTCCATCTTTAAAAGAAAAAAAGTTACATAGTCTAGCTACTGTTTTTACTACGCAACAGAAATATGGAAAGTGATTTGACAATGGCAAATATCTGACAGGAAAATATCACTCTCTTGCTGATCCCAGACATCAGAGAAAGAAAATGGATACACTTGTATTTTTGCTATTCGAACGCGAAATAGATTTGGTTATAAATGTAGATAAAGGAGTTCAGGATGTGCAAGCAAAATTAAGGCTGTGGACTTCCATACTAAAGGATCTAGATGCGAGAAAAAATAAGAGTAAAGTCATAGAAAAGCTGGAAAGAGACATTAAAGACCTTGTTTATGGACTTGAGGATGTCTTGGACTTTTTTCTCATCAAAGTTCAATCGGGAAGAGTAAAGGGCATGTCAAAAGATCCAATGAGTTTAATTTATGAGTTAGCTGCCCGCAGAGAATTTTCGTTGAAGGTTAAACATATTAATACCATAATATCAAAAACTGTTGCTGCACTTGAGAACTCACAAATGGCTGAGAGAAATACCGCCAAAGAAGAAAGACCTGAAGCAACAAACCTGAATTGCGCATGGTGGGCAAATGAGATTCTTGAATTCGAAAGAGTAATAGGAAGGCAAGTAACCATGGAATTTAAACGGCTAAAATCTTGCCTAGCACCAAGAAATACAGCAGGGTTAAGGCATTTTTATAGTGAAGTATTTGGAAAACCCGAGACTCCAGTAGAGAGTATTATTGGGATGGAAAATGACATTCGAGATCTTAGGACTCAAATTGTTGATGAAGATCATCGAGTTATGATTTTATATGGCATTACTGGCACAGGTAAGACCAGTCTTGCTCTTAAATTATACCATGATAAACAGCAAGTCAGGAAGACCAGTGATCAACAGCAAGTCAGGAATCGTTTTGAGCATTTTGCTTGGATTAACATCAAGCAAACTATCTCAGGAGCAGATGTTTTCCGGAATATGCTAATCCAGCTTTCTGCTGAAATGGTGAGGGACAATATACTGCAAATATTTGACGAAAAATTGGCCAGGATACAGAAAATGTCGGAGGAAAATTTGTCTATAGAACTGTGTGAGATCCTAAGAAAGAAATGCTTGGTTGTTTTGGATGACTTGTGGTCAAGAGATGCTTGGGGATTTCTCCGTAGTGCTCTTCCTCTTGACAGAAGTAGAAGCAAAATCTTGATCACAACTGCATCAGTGGAAGTAGCTGAATATGTCGCCGGAGATAGCCAACAACGTGGAAGTATTCACTCAATGAAACCTTTAAATATTCAAGACTCACAGCAGTTACTTAGCCAGCAAGCATTCTCCGGCCGAGACCGTGCAGGTAACTTTGTTCTCCATGATAACTTTTCAATTTTGCTTTCCATTGCGCTTGCCATCAATGCCTAACTACTTGGTGCAACTTACTTTGGCCAGAATTGATTATGAAACTGAACTTTTACTATCTTATTACATGATAGAGAACCATAAGGACTAAAAATTGAAGAATACAAGTATCTAGAGTACTTGCATTTAAACTCAAAAATGGTGGGTGAATCTCTCTCCCCCTCCAAACTTTCGCTGTCACTTCCGGCAACATTTAAACTCAGAAATTGAGGGTGAATTCCCCCTTATTTAGCTGCAAAAAATGGCAGCGAAATGGCAGCATTTAAACTCATAAATGAGGGGTAAATCCCACCCCCATTTCACTGCCGGAAATAGCAGTGAAATGGGGTGATTCACTCCCCATTTCTATTGCCAGAAAACGACAACAAAAATGCTGCACGAAATCACAGCCATTTCCGGCCGCATTTAAATTCAGAAATTGGGGGTGAAATCGCTGCAATTTCTGGCAGCATTTAATCCCCACTAATTCGCTGCGGCAACGAAATCGGAGGGATTCATCCCCCATTTCTGCTGCCATAAAATAGCAGCAGGCGGTATTTTTGCTGCCAGAATGGCAGCACAGATGAGGGTGAATCCCCATTTTGCTGCCATTCCCAGCAGCAAAATGGAGGGATTCACCCTCTTTTTTGGCTGCCGGAATGGACCATTTCGGTGGCCAACTACCTGAATTACTGCTGGGGGAGGGGTGGGGTGTGATGTGGGGTGGGTGGGTGGGTGGGGTTTTTTAGTTTTTTATTATTTTAAACATTTTTAAAAAATTTTAAAATGTTTATGGGGGGTATAATTGTCATTATTATAAAAATTTGGCGTAACAATAGAAATAGAGATCATTTGTATGTATTTTTCAAAGATTGGGGGCTATTGGGTGTCAAAACAAAGGTTGGAGACGAAATCTAGACTAAACTCAAAGGCTATGGACAATTTGTGAAATTAACCCTAAACATTATCTAAATATTATTAATTTCAAGGTTAATTTCACAAAAAGTCTCCAACCTTTGGGTTTATGATCGAATAGGTCCCCAACTTTTTTCGCTCTCTTGGGTCTCAACCTTTCATAAATGCACACAATAGGTCTCTCTTGTCACTATTCCCTCAACTTTTCATATAAAATAACGACTATACACTTTAACCTTTTAATTTAAAAAAAATTTTAAAATATTAAAAATAATAAAAAATAAAAAATAAAACACCCGCCCCGCCTCGACCGCACCCCACCCCACCCGAAGAAGGCTGCTGAAAATGGCTAAATGGCAACAAAATGCTACCATTTTCAGCTGTAAAAAAATGCCAGAAATGGCAGCTGGGGGGATCCGCCCCCCCCATATCTGCTGCCGAAAATGGCAGCAGTTTGCTATAGTTTTTGGCAGCTTTTTAGACGCTGAAAATGGTTCAGGTAACTATTTCTGGTGGCCCTCTTGGTGAAGTGGGGTGGAGTGTTTTTTTCTTATTTTTAATATTTTTAAATGTTTTATTTTTAAAATTAAAAGGCTAAAGGGTAACTGTTATCTTATATGAAAAGTTGAGGAAATAGTGATAGAGGGACCTATTGTACGCATTTATAAAAGGTTGGGGACTCTGAAAACGAAAAAAGGTTAGTGACCTATCTAATTCAAAACCCAAAGGTTGGGGACCTTTTGTGAAATTAACCCTTAATTTAATTTTATAGTTTTAATATTTAACTTCAAAATACTATTAACAAATATGAATTAAATAATTGAAATAATGAATTCAACCTTATGTTATTAAAAATTGGGTTAATTTCACATATCGTCTCTAACCTTTAGTGTTAGTATCGGTTAGGCCGCTAACCATTTTTTTCAACGCGCTGAGTCCCCAACCTTTCATTAAGCTGCACAAAAGGTCATTTTAACACTTTCCGTCAACTTTTCTATTATATCATTGACCGAATTACCATTATACCCTTTATCTTTTTTAAAATAAAAATAGAAGGTTTTAAAATGTGAAAAAATACTATAAAAATTAAAAAGAAAAAGAAAAGAAAAAATGGGGGTGGTCACCCCCAACTGACTGCCATTTCCTACAGCCAAAGTGGGAGAGAGTGGGAGATCCCCCATGTGAGCTGACGAAAATATTAGCTCACATGGAGGGTCTCCCCCCTCTCTTTTGGCTGTCATTTCTGACAGTCAAACGGTAGCTATTGGCTACCAGAAACAGTAGCCAAAAGGGGGACCCCCATGTGAACTACCAGAAATGGCAACTCATAAGGAGGGTCTCCTTCCCACTTTGGCTACTAGAAACTGCAGCCAAAGTTAGGGAAGAGACCCCCATGTGAGCTGCAGGAAATAGCAGATCACGGGGGGTCTCTCCTAACTTTGGCTGCCAAAAACGACAGCCAAAGAGGGGGAGGAGGGAGACCCCTCCTTTGAGAGGCAGCAAATGGCTGTCGGAAACGGCAACCAAAGTTTAGGGGGGTCTCCCCCCTAGCCTGTGAGCTGCCATTTTCGGTAGCTCACAGAAGGGCCTTCTCCCCCCCGACTGTAAGAAATGGCAGCAGTTTGCTGCCATTTTCGGCAGCTAGTTAGGGGCTGACCACCCCCCCCATTTTTCTTTTTCTTTTTTTTTAATTTTTATTTTATTTTATATTATTTTTTCATATTTTAAGAACTTTTATTTTTAATTTAAAAAATATAAGGGGCAGAATGGTAATTCGGCCGATGATTTAACGGAAAAGTTGAGAGAAAGTGTTAAAAGGACTTTTTGCGCAACTTAATAAAAGGTAGGAGACTCAGGGTGTTAAAAAAAGTTAGAGACCCAACCGATACTAACACTAAAGGTTGGGGATGATATATGAAATTAACCCTTAAAAATTTTCACATAAAATCATTTTTTCTTAAAACAACTCAGATATGGAATATTCTTTATTTTTCCTTTAGTGTAAAGTAGTTTATATTTAAAGTTCATAAATATTTAATTTAATTAAGTATAAATCAACTTTTAGTTAAATCCTATCAATAAGATTTTATTTTGTTAAACGTTTGTAATTTTAGTGTAAGAGATTCCTAAAAGTTTCATTAGATTTTCCAAATTTTTTGATAAATAGGAAAGCTTTTAGAGTTTCAGAAGTGTTTTAGGAGAGTTTCAATTTCAAAACACTTCTGACATGAAATGCTTTTCCTTTTAGGAGTTCCTCTAGGTCTCGGTACCTCAATCTAGTCCTCTAATCAAATGGGTTAGACCTTATTGGCTCCTATGTTAGTTTTTCCATTCATCAATGGGCCACAATTTTAAGTAGTAGGCTCATTTTTTCCAACTCAACAAAAAAAATATGAGTTGTGCTATTTGAACAAAAGTCTATATAAAAATTCTAACAAAACTGACACATAGTATATTTATGTTTCTAACACGTCACATCATTTTTACATCAACACTGATCACACATGACACATGTTTATTTTTTCTAACTTCTTGTCCTTTATTTTGTTCAACTAGAATTATTCAAAAAATAATAGTTTCTAAAAGGCCAAATTTTTTTCTTCTTAAACAAAAAAGTAACTTTTGCATTATTTTTTAAAGTAATCTTTTGTTCATTGGGTCCAAGTGCCCATGTCCAAAATTTGGACCCATTTTGACGGTATCCCCATATTCTTGAATTTAAGAAATATAGGATCTGATTTGTAGATCCATACCCATATCTAGTCCAAATGACATAGCTTAAATCAATGCGTTTGGAAATCATTTTTGGTCTTGTGTTCCGGTCTATGTGTAACATGGTACATAGATATGGAAATGTTTTAAAATATATCTTGGTTTTTCTTATGTTTTTCTTATAACATGTGTAGGAATCGACCAATTTGAGGCGATAGGGAAGAAAATAGTGGAGCGGTGCCGGGGGCTACCAATATATATAATTGCGGTTCGAGATTTTTTGGCAAACAAGCACACAGTGCAAGAATGGGAGAAGGTGCTTCAGGATAGCGAAGCTAGCGAGTCATCACTACCCATTATAGCTTCAAGTTACAATAGCTTACCATATCACTTGAAACCGTGTTTTCTTTGTTTCGGCATGATCCCAAGGGGTTTGGAGATACAAGTGGAGCGCTTGTATCTGCTTGGATGGCTGAAGCCATAATATTGCCAGATGATAATGAAATCAACAGAACTGTGATGGATGTAGCAGAAAGATACTTGACCGAACTAGTTCAAAGAAAATTGGTCTCTGTCACTAAAGATGACGATCAATTGTTGACTAGATATAGGTCATGTAGCGTTAATGATCTGATACATGAACTGTGCTTGCTTAAGGGAAAAGAAGACTTTTTTGAGGTGCTTGATCTTAGCCAAGAAACTCAGGTAACCAGGGATTTATGTCCTAATAGAGCACGAAGAACCATCCTGTACTTCAGGAATCAAGACAACAGACAACATGTTCAGCTCATAAATAAACTACCCAAGTATATACGGTCTCTCTTACTCGTGAACCTAGATGATTGTGCATTTAAATGGCCTAAGGGAAAAGTTAAGCTGAGGAAGTTCAGGATGTTGCGGGTGCTGAATTTTGAACGCATGGATTTTTCGGAGAGAGAGCTACCAAGGGATATGACACAACTTGTCCACCTAAGGTATTTGAGCTTTAGGGGATGTATTGTCAAGGAACTGCCATCATCAATGGGCAATTTTTCATTCTTGTCTATTCTTGATTTACGGGTTGAAAGCTCCAGTCAGATAATCATTCCAAATGTTTTGTGTAAATTGCTCAGACTGACACACTTATATCTTCCAGTCAAGTTTCGGACGGTTAAATTAACATATTATTTGTAACATATTATCTTTAGTTTGTTTAATTTGCAATTGATGAACGATGCTTCTAATATTCTATCATAGCGATAAGATTAATCACTATTCATTTCTTCTAGTGATGTGATTAATTGGCATATGCTATGCCTCCAAAATATGCATCAGGATATCAAAAGAGAAAAAAAGGGCAAGGGTTGAAGCTTTATTACAAAGCCAATCAGGAGATATTGATAAGTTCTTTCAAAAGAAAAAAAGAGAGGTGGGAACTAAAGAAAATATTGAAAATATGGTGAATGACCCAATCGATGTTGATGTGGATGAAGAAGAGGATGTGAATAAAGTAAATAATGCAACGGATTTTGGAGTAACAGAAGAAGAAGAGGAAGTAGAAGAGATTAATATTGAGCATCCTGGAAACTGGACACACATTGATTATAAAAAAGAGAGATTATTTAGTGTAGAGAGGTCCAAAAAGAGTTCAAGGCATCGTGTTTCCGAAGGATGCTACCAACAGACACTTTGATTCATCATATTTGAGCCGAGTACTACCGCATGGGAAGACAGTTGATAGAAGGTGGCTTGTGTATTCAATTTCTAAGGACAAGTTGTTTTGCTTCTGTTGCAAGTTGTTTCCTAAACACGATACTGTGTCCAAGGTAGATCAATTGGCTTGTGACAGATTCAGAGATTGGCATAACATGGGAAAAGCTCTGCAAGGTCATGATAGAAATCTAGAGCATTTAGATTGTATGGTTCGTTGGACTGAATTAGAAAACAAACTTAGGAAAAATGCTACAATTGACAATAGCATGCAATTGTTGATGACTGAAGAAAAGGCACATTGGAGAGAAGTGTTGATAAGGATAATTGCGATTGTGACCACACTAGCCAAAAACACATTGCCATTTTGGGGTGATAATGAGAAACTTTATGCCGAGAATAATGGCCTCTTTTTGCAATTGGTAGAGATAGTTGCTAAGTTTGATCTAGTGATGAAAGAGCACTTTTGACTTGCTACAGCCCGTGAGATTCAGTTTACCTATCTTGGCAAACACATCCAAAATGAGCTTATTCAAACGTTGGCAACTGAGGTGAAAAGTTCAATTCTCAACATCATTAAAAATGTGAAATTTTTCTCTGTCATACTTGATTGCACACCCGATGCGAGTCATGAAGAGCAGATGTCTCTAGTGATACGATGTGTGAATGATACAGCTGATGTAGTGGTTGTTGAAGAATTTTGGCTTGAGTTTTTGAAGGTACATGATACATCTGGACTTGGGCTTTTCACCGAGCTTAAAAATGTTTTGTCCAAACTTGATCTGAATGTTGACGACATCAGGGGACAAGGGTATAACAATGAGGCTAATATGAGTGGAAAGTATAAAGGCGTCCACAGTAGATTACTTGAAATTAATCCCCGAGCTTTTTATACTTCATGTGCTTGTCATAGCCTTAACCTGACATTATGTGATATTGTCAAATGTAGTGATAAAGCCGAGAGGTTTTTTTACAGTGATACACAAGATTTACATTGTGTTCTCTGCATCAACCAAAATATGGCAAATATTCAAAAATAGAGTGCATGGTCTTACAGTGAAGCCATTGTCTACAATGCGTTGGGAAAGCCATATTGAAAGTCTCAAACCTATAAAAGAGCAAACCCAAAGCATAATAGATGCTTTACTTGATTTGGCAGAGCATGATGTGGATGTTCCAAAACTTGATGCTGAGACCTATGCAGATTATGTTGCAAATTTTGAATTCTTGCTTAGCCTGATCATTTGGTATAAGTTGTTGTTTGTGATTAACAAAGTGTGTAAATGTCTCCAATCAGAGAATATAGACATTGATGGTGCTACAAGTGTTTTACAAAGTCTTGCTGCCTTTCTGGAACATTATAGAGAAAATGGGTTCAATGAAGCATTGAATGAAGCAACACAAAGGCAATTGAATTGGGAATTGAACTTGTATTCCAAGAAAAACGTACCATTCGAAGGAAAAGACGATTTGATGAAAGTACTAGTGATAAGGTATAACCATAAACTTGCGTTTGTTGTTTTTGTCATTTTTCCTTTTTATTTATTTCCTTTTTATCTTCTCATGGTAGGTACGTGTGTTGCCTGAGGAATCATTCAGAGTTGAGTACTTTTTGTGTGTGGTTGATCAAGCGCGATCTTCTGTTCAAACCCGATTTGAGCATTTTAAATTATATGCAGAGACTTTTGGTTTTTTGTTTGGTATTAAAAGGTTACGACAATTGCGTAACAATGACTTGAGGGTGTGTTGCATGAATTTGGAGCAATATTTGAGACATGATGACAATTCAAACATTGTTGGAAATGATTTGTATACTGAATTGTTGATTTTGAAAATGTACTTACTTGATGAGGTGAAGAGTACAATTCAAATGTTGCAATACATAAAAACAACCATGCATGGTAATTCTATGTTTCCAATGGCATATATTGCATATCAAATCTTGTTAACTCTATCTGTTACAGTGGCCTCAGTAGAAAGAAGTTTCTCCAAACTCAAGTTGCTCAAGACTTATCTCCGTTCAACCATGTCACAAGAAAGACTAAATGGTTTGGCCTTACTATCCATTGAGAAAGAAATGATTGAAAAATTAGATTGTGAACATTTAATTAGTATTTTTGCCTCTAAAACTGCAAAACGTGTTGTCTTTAGGTAATTTTTTGTATGTTGCATATATTTTGGTAATTTTTGATATGTTGTATATATTGTGTTCCAAATGACATATATTGCATACTAAATTTTGTTAATTTAGGAAGAGTTGTTAAAGATTACAATAAAAAAATGAAAGAATATAGTACCAAAAAAAAAAAATTTCCGGGGATGCTGCCCGTGAACCCCCGGGCAGGGGGCTCCGCCCCCTTCCAACCCCCGATTATTACTTGTTATAGGGGTCCATTTTTTGAAGTTCGCCTAGGGCCCTAATAACAACAGGACCGGCACTGATATCTACCCACACACAAACTGATATCTAGTATAGTGCCAGCTTGAGTATGCATTAAACTCCCAACAATAGCGCATAAGGAATATTTTCCATCTCTTTGTAAATAATTAATTTCTTAATTAATTAAATGAAAAAAATAAAAGTTGAAAAACTACCTTTTTGTTGCTTTTCAAAATTCATTATAGGATTTTTATTGCTTCTTCGATAATCCCTTTTTCCTGTTAAATCTACCAAATAGCTTCATCATCTGTCCTTCTAAAAAAATTAGAAGTAGGGCATCTAACAACAATCTCAAACGGAGACTAAATATTTTGCCCAAAAAGAAAAAAATTGTAATATTTACCCAAAAATGTTTTAAAAAATAAAACGAAGAGCATTTCGAAGAGATTCTTTAAATTCAAAATGCTTTTTAACTTAGACAGTAAAACCCTAAAATTATACTTCACGGAGAAAACTTAGGTACAATAGATGTATATCCTATGTACATCCGATCAATAATACACGTACATCTTGCCACGTAGGATATACCATGTAGGATGTACATTTACATCTTTCCATGTCGGATAAGAAAAATTGTAGGCAAATCGGATGTAAATCCTACATGATATATCTTACGTGACGATATGCACATGTATTATTGGTCGAATGTAGTCGTAGGATATATATCTATTGTACATAAGTTTTCTCTTTACTTGAAGGCCGCTCTGTGAATTAATTCTTTAACTTAAAGAATGGGTTTAACTATCCAAATTTGAAGAGCCAAATTTACCCTCTATTACTAAAGGGGTACAAGTTTCAACATTTCAATTTTATTGGTTGTTGATATTTAATTATTTAATATTAGCTAACAATATGTCCAAATAATAAATTTTCTTTAGAAACATGTAAAATAAAGAGCTAAAAATAGAGATCTTGTTGGAGTGTGTAAAACTTTTACTCTTTAAATTTAAAAATGCTCTCTATGTTACAATACATGCTCTTTATATATAGTGAGTTTTTTGGAGATGCTCTAAAGTAGATAACCGTGTTGAACTAATCTATATAAAAAAAGGTGGAAATATCAATTGCAAAAAAGAAACCAAAAATAAAAAGCCACCTTAAATAAATTCATAAATGATTATAAGGGATAAAAATTTAACACAGTTACCACTCTTTCATTACATTTGGAACTAATTCTCTAAAATGATTAAAAAATAAAAAGTGGGTAGTTATTATAAAATAATTGTGCACATTTACCATGCAAATGCAATTAAGAAAAAAAGAATTAAGGAAATTCAGATTTTAAAATCTCTCTTGGGCAGGAAATTGATTCTGGAATCACTATTTCATTTCTATAGATATATAAATTTAGATTATTTATATGTAACGATTACTATGAGAAGAAAAAATAGGAAGTTGGTTGAAAATTTTGTCTCTTTTTATTTTTTATTTTTTTAAAGACGAAAATCCTATTAAAGAAAGTTGTCTTGACACCACCACTTTTACTAATTATACACCAAAAATTTAAAACTATGGGTGGTTATATTACCACTATGAAAACTTGTTGTGACACCGCATTTTTGAATAAATTTTTATTTACCTAATTAGACATAAATAAAATGACCATAATAACATTTTTACCTAGTTTACTTTTTTCTTATCCATTTTTTATGGTACACCTGAGTCTTCTAACTTAAATAGGTTTTTTGTCCATCATAAATACATTTTTTTACATTAAAAGACTACCTAAAATTTGTTCCCCCCCCCCAAAAAAAAGGAAGTTATTTATTCTAAAAAATATAAAATAAAGGATATTCAGCTAGAGTTAGATTAATCTGATATATAAAATTAAGTTTGAGTTAAATTAAGGAGAATGGATGTGAAATATCATTCTCCCAATTCTAAAATATACATAATAATTCATATGAAAGAGTGAAAAAAAATTTAAAGAAAGCATGTCAAATTCCGTTTTTCTTGTTGTCCCATGAATATTCCTCATTAACAGAGAATCGATGCAATTTAAGTTTTTGCAAAGATGAGATGTTTATTATAACTGTAAATATCAATGAGAGAATCCTCGTGTCCACCGGAGAAGTTTGGTGAATTGGGTGACAAAAAGGTCGGCAGACTGGGGAGACAAAGGGGTATTCGTTAAGGGTTGCTTACGCCACAAAACACTAGGTTTATTCTATTTTATTTTATTTTTTATTTGAAATGGATTGGGATTGTAAATGTCAACTTAATGTGGTGTGATTATAAAAGATGTCGTTCATTTTAGGTGTACATAAAATGTGGTGTAATAAACAAATTGATTAATTTACTTAAATGACCACTTTTATATGATTTTTTTTTTAAATACTCCACAAAATAAAAAACCTAATTTATATCTTTACATTCGCCCTAAATTAGATAAGAACCCCTAGCTCGTTTACTATTATTATCAAAACCCTCTAAAAATACATACCCACATAAGCAATATCAAAGCAAAATAAAAACATTTACATATCATCAAACTTAAAAATAATACAATTGTTCACATGTATGTCAAGAATATATATTGGGTAAACTATCCTCACACTTTTTCTTTAAAATTTGGAGTGGATGCTAACAATATTCGATTCTTTAATTTCTTTCCAAGTTAACACGATTTAATTTTTTCCTTTTCCATTCCTTTTTCTTTTCTATTTTATTTGTATTTGTAAATGTAATGTGGTTTATCTATAAAAAAAATTGTAATTATATATATTGTGGTATAGTTAGTAAAATAGGCGGTGTAGATATAACCACCACTTTGTAAATAAAAAAATCTTTTAGGCAACCATTACCCTGAAAAGAGGAAGAAAAAAAAAGAAAAGGGAAAGGAAAGGAAGTTGGTTATTTTTCTAGCAATATATGCGGCTTTTTGGCACTAAACATCCATACCTTTGACATGCATTGTGCAAAACATTCTTACCTATCAATTTTTGGCATTGGTTGCTTTCAACACAACCATTTCTTGCGCAAAAGGTCCATGTCATCAAATTTTACAGTTAAGACAGTTGAACACCTGAAGAGACAAAAATTAAAAGGCATTTTAGCTTATCAAAAAGGGACCCCAGTAATAGATTTCAAGCATGAAGTATTTAGAATTTTGATCTGTATGAAAATAACTAAATCATCAATATGATTTTATATACACCATAAACTGCTTAAAAATGGAAATTCTTAATTTCTAACTTTTCAAGTTAGTAAAAAAAAACTGTAGACTAGCTAATTTTTCGATGAAATTGAAAACAAAATAATAACAAAAAACTGATACAATAAATTATATTAGATAACCAAAATATTCTTTAAATTTTGTCTCTTTAGGTTTTCAATCCTTACTTAATTCCAAAACTTAGACAATAGAGACCTTTTGCGCAAGGACATGTTGTGTTGAAGGTGACCAATGCTAAAAATTGATAGGTATGGATAATTTATACAATAGATGTCACAAATAGAGGTGTTTATAATTATACTATTACTACGCCACAATTTGAGAATCCTATTACTACGCCACAATTCAAACACACACAAGCTGCTAATTGATTATTTTATGCAAAAATATAGTTTTTTTGTTAAATGGCGAAACTCTTCTTCTCCTTTTTTCTATTTCCTTTTTTTTTTAAGGAATAATTTTTGTCTTCATAGATTTATGAACGACGATAAAATTATATCATCTTAAGCATATTGAAGTTATAGTTCTTTGCTTTTTGTAAAATAGAGAAAAAAATAGGTGTGAACAAATGTAGATATTCACAAATTAATAAGTCAAAATTTGTTTCATTGCTATATATGTTGGAAAGACATTGTAATTTCAACGAAATCTCCTAAAACGTTAATTAGGCAAAAGCTAGAGTCCAACTGGGGAGAACATTTATTGCTACAAGTCCGCAACTTTTGATCATTGTAAATCACAATCTATTAGACTGTAGAGGGAAAAATAGTGGTTGAAAATTTAATGCCTAATGCAATAGATTTCAATTACATTTGACATTTTTATGTTATTTAAATTTAAGCAATTCTATTATTTGTAAGATTATACCATTTTATTAGTAGCCTTTACATGCATTGCACGGGTGTTATATTAGTGTGTATGAATATGAAATTGACAGATCAGTTTAAGTGGGCCAATAAAGGAAGTGGGTTTTCATAACTTTATGTTAAAAATATAAAATGTAAAATACAATACAAATAAAATAAATATATATATTCTAGAATCTCGTTTTAGGTGGGAAAGAGATTTCAGAATCACCCTTCCTTTCTTAGTGTTTGTTTGATTCAAATATGTACTTAATTATAATGAGCAAATGGTGATGAGAAGTGATTGTATAGTAGAGATTTGTGTTTGAAATGTGTGGTTAAACCTGAATCGAATTAATTGTAAGGCAAATTTTTTTGTATACAATGAAAAGTTGAAAATCAAACAAGTATATGGTAGGTTTCGATTTTTTTTTTTTTTTTGGGTGTTAATTTCACAAATCGTCTCCAACATTTAAATTAAGAACCGGTTTCATCTCCAATATTTTTTAAGGCATCCCACAGACTCCAACCTCTAATAAATATACACAAATCGTCTTTTTTTTTTTTCCACTGTTTCATAAAACTTTTAACAAAATAACGATTATACCCCTTAATATTATCAAATTTTTTTTTTTAAAAAGTTCAAAAATAATAAAAAAATAAAAAAGAAAACATCCACCCACCACACCTCACCCCAACCTAAGATTGGCCACTGAAAATACTGCCGTTCTACCACTGGAATGCTGCCATCCCTGCGGCCAAAAAGAGGGGGAGAGAATCCCTCGTTTGCTACTGCCAATGGGGGAGGGGGAGGATTCTCCCCCCTTTTGGCCGCCGAAAATGGAGGTAGTACTGTCATTTCTAACAGTACTTTGGCTATCGAAAATGACAGCATTGGCTGCCGTTTCCAGCGGCCAAAAAGGGGGAGTCTCCCTCCATTTTGTGTGCAAAATGTGAATATGGGGAGACTCCCCCTATTTGTGCTATCAGAAATGACAGCACCGATGCTACCGTTTCTAGTGGTCAAAAAGGAAGGAAGTCTCCTCCAATTTATGCTGTCTGCTGCCATTTCTGACAGCACTTTAGCTACCAGAAATGACAGCATTGGCTGTCATTTCCGGTGTCGAGGGGGACCCCCTAATTTGCCGCAAATGGCAGCAAATTCCTCCCCCTCTTTTGGCAGCCTGAATGCTGCCATTCCTGCGGGGGAATGGGCGGCCACCTGAATGGTAGCATTTTCGGCGGCCAATCTTGGGGAGGGGAAGGGTTGAGTGTTTTAGTCTTTTTTTTAATTATTTTTAAATTTTTCTTAAAATAAATTAAAAAGTTTAAGGGGTATAATCGTTATTTTATTTAAAATTTTATGGAATAGTGGAAAAAAAAGACGATTTGTGTGTATTTATCAAATGTTGGGGGTTGTAGAGTGTCTTAGAAAAGATTGAGAACGAAACCGGTTCTTGACCCAAAGGTTAGGGACGATTTGTGAAATTAACCCTTTTTGTTTTTATCTAATGTCTCGATGTCATAAACCGGTAGAGCTAGATAGCCCAATTCAAGCATCAAAATGCCAGCAGGAGAGCTCCGTCCCACTGCACCACCGGAGCCGCCGCCTGGCACGGAGGAAGAGGAGGCGTGGCTGTGGTCGGAGATCAAAGTGGAGGCTCGGCGTGACGCCGAAGCTGAGCCGTCCCTAGCCAGTTTCTTGTACGCCACAATCCTTTCTCATTCTTCCCTGGAGAGGTCGCTCTCATTCCATCTGGGCAACAAGCTGTGTTCTTCGACGCTGCTCTCCACTCTTCTCTATGACCTTTTCCTTGACACTTTCTCCAGCGACGCCAACATCCGCGCCGCCACAGTTGCCGACCTACGTGCTGCCCGACAACGTGACCCCGCCTGCATTTCTTTCTCTCACTGCCTTCTCAATTACAAAGGCTTCCTAGCCTGTCAGGTAATTAGTGGAAAACTTACTTCTATCTTCTAAAATCCGGCTTATTTTTGTCTTTTGTTATTTTTGATAAGAGTATTGATAAGTATCGTTAATAATTGGAACAAAGCTAGGGTTCATTTGACGACTTTTAAGATTGGTTATAGGAAGGGATCACAGAAGTGGTTTTGAGATATTTGTTTTAACATCTTAGAGCTTGTTGTTATGCAAATTTGAAAATAGAAGTTTTACCAAGTAGAAGTTTATTTTTGCTCTTTTTACTGTTCTTCTTCTTTTCTAATTTGCAAGTAATTTATCTTTTATTGATCTCTAGAATAATAAGGATCTCTAGAATAATAAGGTGAAATTTTGAGCTTTTAATTTAATCGGCTTGATTCATGATCTCTGGGAATATTTGCTGAATGAACACTGTTCAGAATGTGTTGACAATATCATGCAGAAGATCTTTGCATTTTATATATATTTCAAAAAGTTGAAGACTAATATCTGTGTTGTATAGAAATTCAGAAAGTTTTGTGGAAGTGGTGGATGACTGAATGTTCTGCTATGAATTCTGAACTTCATGAAATTTGTGCTAAAATTCTTTTGACTTTGTTCCTGTAGATAAAATTCTCTTGACTTTCTTCCTATAGATAATATGATGCTTAAAACCAAAAAATAAAAATAAATAAATATAACAAAAATAAGCAAAAAGAACCCATTCCTGAAGCAAAGGTGTTCCTGTCATATGGAAAAAAAGGGAATTAACAACACTTAATTTCCTACTCAGAAATGTATGTGCAAAGAAATGACCCCAAAAGTTGAGCAATACACAGACAAATCCGATTGCAAAATCAGCTTCAACATGGGTAAATGCCATTCTATCTTGACTCTTGAGCCATATGCCTCTCCACATACTAAGCATGATCCTCTCTTTATGTAAGCAATGATAAGAATAACTAGTATTATTTGCTTTCAAGTTTATTGTTGTTCCAAGTCCACATCAAATCAACAACAGCGGTCGTAGGGTCAAAACCAGGACATGTATTCCAGGTCTCTCACCATATTGACGACTGATACGAAGGTTATGAAAAAGTCATAACCTAAATAAGCAAGCTGCAGAAAGGTGCCTATGATCTTGTTTGATATATAACTTATAATTATGTTTCAAAACTTACAAGTTCGAATGTTTATCACCATTTTTTAATTTTCATATCAATGAGTTATCAGTATCACATGGCCGGGGAAAAAATGCTTGGAAAGAAATTTACAGAACGAAAGTGGGGATTTTCTTTTTCCTTTTCCCTGCTTTTTTTTTTTTTTTTTTTGTGTGGTTGGTGGGTATTGGTGGGGGAGGGGGTTGGGGAGCAGGGGAAAATGCAGAAATTTATATTTAAAAAAAAAAAAAAGGAAAAGGAAGAAAGAGCAAATAGATACTGACATTGTTATCTTTGAGATATTTTGCCACATCGGAATGGACTACTTTCTGTGCAATGAAGTGGGAGGGCTTTGCATGTCAGTGTAGAGTATGTCTGATAAATTTTGTAAGTAAATAGATTAATGACGTTCATTTTGAATATTAATCAATTTAATTTTTCTTTTTTGAAACACGGAAAATTTAACTTGTTGACTTTAAAAACAAGTGGTGTTCCAACTCAAGATGTTTAGTAGAGGTGGATTCCTAATTAGCATGCAAACAAGACATTTATAAAGGCGCACAACTCTCTATTAATTTGACATGTGTCTTTAGGCTTAAGCCTAAAAAAAATTAATAATAATAAAGCAAAATAAAATATAATTAAAAAATTAAAAAATATATAAAAATAAAAAGTGGAAGAAAGAAAGAAAAAGGCACCGCATTTTCTTCCTTGCATCTTGTACCTACACTTTTTCTTTTTCCTCTGTAATCTATTAGCGTTAAGCGGTAGATATCGAAATTTAAAATAGTGATAAACATAACTAATAAGTTATAATGTATAATTATTCGTTCAAATATCAAACAAAATCATAGTAAAGTTTAGTTTCTGTTGTTTAGAGTGTGGTATTTTTGTTCTTAGTGTGGCTTAAACCTTTCCTCACAAAGTGAAACTGCTTCAACACTTGTTTTCACCTTTTGAAGACCTAATACAATGTACAAGATATTTTAGGGATATATAGATCTTAACGCTTTATTATAGTAACAATGAAAAGTGACATTTTTATTTTGTAGTGAATAGATTTCAAATGATGGATTATTTCGATAAATTATTTAGCTAAAGATGTGGATATTGAGGATTTATCTATCTCCACTGTAGATAAAATAGAAATGCTAGCAATACTAGAAAATTTAGGCTGTGTAAGTGATAGGGCTTATGAAGAGAGTGGAAATGAAGAGAATTTGGTCTAGAGATAATTTTTCAAAGAGAGAATCTTTTACCAAGCGCAATATTTTGTGGTTGCTAGGCAAGAGAGATGCAATATATGTGGAAGATTGTCAGAATGTGAATTTCGCAATATTGGATGAGTCATTTTAGATTGTATAGATCATAGAGCTATGTTTCACGGACACGGACATGTGTGTTGGACACGACATGACTTGGAGTCTTGGACACGTCAAAACATGATTTTTCAAAAATGTAGGACGCGGACACGACTACAACAAGTTGATTTAAGTACTTTAGAATGTCAAATTATATACTAACATTTTCATTTTAGTACCTTTTCATATAAGACACAACAAGAACGTTAGAATACTTAGCCTACGGAGTACCTTTAAAATATCTCTAGAGTATTTAGACATTTAGAAATATGTATAAAAAGTAAAATCCCTACACATGGCTTATCAATACAGACCACAAAGTGTCCAATGTGTGTTGGTGTCAAACACGACACAATATATGACTAGCACAAACACGTAACCCATTTAGAAGTGCCCATGTATCATGGTTATAGAGGTTTATAGACGTACTAAACTCATCAGTTAGACCGTGAAACCATAGAAGAAGAACATTGAGCATACGATAAGACGTAATGTGAAGTCTTCGGAGAACCAATTCAATATAATGATAGAGCGATCTACGTGGGGGTGGACGGGGAGGGAGAGAGAGAGAGAGAGAGAGATTGCTTACTATTTCAATGGCTTAGCAATAGCTTATGATACATAGCCCAAAAAATTGCTCATGATGTGACAATGACAAAAAATTAATGGGGCATTTGATTCTTATTTACTATTTTCATTATAATTTTACTTATCACTGTTTTCACAACTACTTGATTACGGCAATACATTTCAAACTCAATTAAGATTAGAACCAAACACCTTAAAGCTCGTTAATTATATTGTATCAGCATGTATAAGGTTCTTAAATCTGTCATTTGGCTTTACTTGTGGATGACCTTACAAGACATTCAAGACGATGTACATTGTTATGCATCACTCATTTACTGATGACATAACCTAATGAATGAGACCATGATGATTGAATATTTATGTAGAAGTTTGGAGTCTGGATGAGTGCTTTACTAATTACATATTTTGGCATACCTAGTTATACCATATAAATATTTTTATACAATATTGAATGGATGTTAAAAGCTAAATGGTATTATGGAGGTTTAAGGAGGAGGGTATTCTTTACATTTTAGCTAATAAAATATCATTTACATCATCTTATCTTGTCTAATTTCGTTTCACACTCCGGATTGTTTTAGTAAGGGTGTGCATCAAATTTATTTTGCAAGAATCAGTTCTTCTCAGCTTTTGTGTCAATTCATTCTCAACTATGACATTTTTCACAATTCGCCATACTGCTTTTAATCACATATTTACTCAAAAATTCACTTTTCACGGGATCATCTATAAAAAAATATCTATTTCAGACATACCCTAAGAAAATCAATAAATTTTAACCTCTTTAATCCCCTTAATACCACCCATTCAATTGTGCACGAAATTCTTATTCGATCTATCTTGAGGTGCTAAACGTGACTTAAAGGTTCTATACTAAGTAGAACTAAACTGGAGCATGTGAAATACAATAATTATATGAAGACACGTTTATGTAACATGAATAAGTGACATGCTGAATGGTCATCCTTGATTGGTTGTTAATGAGCATTCAAACCCACCACTTATACATAGACAACTGACCCAGTGTGGCCAACAAAATCATGTCAATTTTTCATGTAAAAATAATATGTCTCCCTAGAATATCTCTACAACATATTCCTAAAATGTGGGAATAGGATGTTAATCGCTATTGGATCTTGTGGTTCCAGAGAGATTGTTTTGAGCATAAGTTGTATTTCCTTTATTTATTATTATTATTATTTTTTTTGGGGGGGGGGGGGGCTTTAGAGAGATTTCATATATTGCAAAAGATACTTGTAAGACAAGTTCTATTAGATGTCGATTTAAATACTTTATTAACAATAAACATAAGCAATTGAATGGTTGTTAAGATGGAGATGGGGCAATGCCATAATAGAGCATGTATTATATAGTCCTCCTTCTTGCAAAGATAGTTCATTATTCCTTTTCCATTTGTCCCAAATTGTAGCCCACTTTCTTTAGTTAGGTTTTTCCCCTAATATATCCCTCTTTATTGTGTATTGTAATTAACAAAGAAAAACAATTATTAAAAGTAAAATATATTAAGTAAATGAATGAATAGATTAGAAAATATATTCTCAAATTTTACTTCCCAGTTCCCAACAATATTGATTAAGCTTTCTTAATTTATGTGAAAAATGAAAGAAGATTATTTTTGTGGGACATAGGGAGTATAGTTCTTGATGATCCAACTGCAGTGGATTTTATTAGATGTTTGGGACTGAAAGAGGTGGCAAAGAGTTCATGTAGGGGACTAGACATCTAGTGAAAAAAATAAGGCTTGTGTTTTGTGCAAATAGAAGAGTTTGAGAGATATTTTTCTTACTATTATACAGCTATGCAGCTGTGTAGTTTGAACGGTATGTTCATACTTGATTTGGTTGTACCATGGAATTTCTATTCCATTTTCATTTGTTTGTCAAACGCACAAAGATTGAATTGTTTTCCATGAAATATGACATTTTCCATGGAAAACAGCTCTAATCAAACACGTTCTTAGTGAAGTCCATGATTATTTTGCCCAGGCATATTTTCTCTATCTGCAGAAGTTAACAACTATATTGCCAGAAATAAAATGGATGGTGCAACATAATTGATCTATAGAATTAAGGCTAGTCATTGTGCATCAAGCGTGATTGCTGACAGAATGTGTACATGTGCACGCAAAATTAATGTGGTATAATATATGGCTGTCGATGATGATCTTAGATGTGTTGTAGTACTGAGAAATGGCAAAGAAGGATATTTCTAGGGGACTAGAAATCTCTCGAGAAAATAAGGCTTGCTTGCTGCAATATGAGAGTTCAAGAAATATTTTGAGGATTCAGGAAATATTTTTCTTACTGTTATATTGCCATGTTTTGAACGATATTTTCATATCAAAGAAAGAGAATGATTTAACATTTAGTGAAGTCCAAGAGTACTATATTCTGGCTCTTCTCTATTCTGTTCTGCAGAATTCAAACTCAAATATATGGACAGAAGTAAAATGGATAGTTCAGCGTAAGTGACCTGTAGATCAAAGGAAGTCAAGGCCCAGCGGGGAAAAATGACTGCTAATGTTAGCAGCCATGGAATATTTATTTTCATCAAGTCCGATGTATGCGGGCTTTCCCTCCCTTCCTTTTTGTGCATCAACATCGATGGCTGAAAGTGCTAGTACAAATTCTCGTGAGAGTCTGAACCTTCATAAAAGCATAATTATTAGTAGCAGCGTTCTGTATGATTACAATAATCTGCCTCTGCTGAATTCAATTAATGGCAGGTGTTTTTAACAGTTCAGACTGCTGATTTTGTTGCTTTTTCTGGATTCTAGTTTGTCTCCTGATTTCTGTAACTGTTTCTTTACCACTATGCATAAATCAGCTTATTATGATTTATTCAGGCACACAGATTGGCTCACAAGCTGTGGACTCAATCTCGTAGACCTCTGGCTCTCGCATTACAGTCTCGGATATCTGATGTCTTTGCTGTTGACATTCACCCTGCTGCCAAAATCGGTAAAGGCATCCTTTTTGATCATGCAACTGGGGTGGTGGTTGGCGAAACTGCTGTTATTGGTAACAACGTTTCAATCCTCCACCATGTAACTTTAGGTGGAACTGGCAACACCATTGGTGACAGGCACCCCAAGATTGGTGATGGAGTGTTGATTGGTGCAGGAGCAACAATATTGGGGAAAGTGACAATTGGCGAAGGGGCCAAGATTGGTGCTGGCTCGTTGGTTTTGATAAATGTGCCACCAAGGACTACCGTGGTGGGGAATCCAGCAAGGTTGGTGGGAGGGAAAGAGCAGCCAACTAAACACGAGGAATTTCCTGGGGAGTCGATGGATCATACTTCATTTATTTCCGAGTGGTCTTATATAATATGATTCATCTCTGCCGGTAAATGGCAACAACCTGTTATGGAATTATCAGCAGCTTGCTGTCGTTGGCCTCTGGACTCTTGGTTCTGAATTTGTTGGGATACTGGGAGTTGCATTCACAGATTTACTTGTACATCTTGTATTGTGTGCTTATTCCTTTATAAAATGACAATATAAAGATTACATTTGGTGTACTAGATTTTGGTATGAAGTCAATAGCATGATAAGTAGATATTGAGGTTAGTACTTTGTTTTTGTAGTGACATAATGGGGAGTATGAATTGAATTAGATTCCATATGGTATAGTTTAACTTAGAACTAGCCCACTTTATTCCTACAAATATCTAGAGTTTCCTCAAACAACTTAACATCTAGGGTTATTCCTTCTGCTTTTCGCGTGCCTAAAGTAACAAAGACATAAAGAAGATAATCCAACGGTTCTAAAAAAGGCGTAAGCCGTGAAAAAGCACCGACACTGAGTATTGAATCTAGACATGTTTAAAGTGTATTAATGCGTAATAAAAGTTCGATCAATGCGTGATAAAAGCAACTTGTGAGGTGTAAAATCCAAGTTTTTAGTGTAATGTCACCTAAACAAACTTTTTAGAACACAGATTCAAATTAACAAACGGTGTAAATTAAGCCCTAGGACGCACAATTGTCTATTTGATTCATGTGTTCTAGAAAGTTGAATGACACCTGGTTTAATCTTGAAGGTTGGCATTGACGTTAATTTGTACTTCACTCTGCGCCCCCCCCCACCCCCCTCTCCCCCCTCTTCAATGTCAGTTATATTTTTAAAAGCTTGAAACTTCATTTTGACTCTTGATCAACTTTTACAATTTTTTTTTTAAAATATAGTTGGGAGAATTTCGGAGAGAAATATAGACTCGAACGCAGAACTTTATCCTAATAAAGACTACTCTTTACCATATCATTCTTGGTCTAAGTTTTATGATTTTAAAAACCTTCAACTTGAAATAAGAAACGGTAGAGAGAGAGCGAGACAGAGAGAGTCAAAATTCACATATCAATACATATCAATATCATCTTGAAGGTGGATACTTGTAGGCGTAGCATACATCATCTTCTGTAACGTGATATACTTTTGCTTTAGGAAAGTCAGCTAAATGCCTGTTTATTTTATACATTGTCTCAATCATTCGACTAAACTGTTATTTACTTCCAAATCAACTAGTCGAACAACCAAAATTTCTAGCTTTATTGTGTCTATACTGCCGACAAATATACAACATAAATGGCAGAAATGGCCTTCAAAAATAAGAGAAGGCTGTGCCAACAAAGAATTATGGCTAAGTCTGCGATAAGGATGACGAAGAATGAAGTGATGATTGCCTATCATCTTGAGCAACTTCTTCAGTCGTTTCATCTCGCGGTGGAACTTGCAGAAACATTTTCAAAACATCATAAACAGTGAATCCAATTGCCACAGAGGGTACAACCTGAATTTGGCAAGACTCCAGATTTGTAGTTAACAGATGTAGAACTGTAAATAAATGACAAATCAGTCTATAGCAATTTATATTTACCTTTAGGTAGTTGATGCTAAGCCCAGAAAATAACTGTTTCCATCCTTGTTTTTGGACTATCAAGACAAGAGTTTTCAGTGTTCCGGTCATTTCATTCTTATTAGATGCTGATAGCCTCTGAACCTGCAAGGTTATTTTCTTTATAATTTTGAATTTGAACAAAGGACAGGATAAATCTTTCTTCGAACTAGGAATCAAGTAACTAACCTGCATTTGCCGCCTGACAACATCTAGAGGATAAGTGAAAGTCTGACCCAGCAAACCAGCAACAGATCCACAAACAAGTTTTACGGTTATATCCTTCTTGTGGTTTTCAGGGACGTGCCTTTTCATTTCCTCGTAGAAATAAAATTTTAATCCCGCATATGGAAAGATCCCATAGAGTGATGGAGCTGAAAGCACACACGTAAGATTAAACTAGAGTTCAAGCCCACTTAAAAGAAACAGTTGGTGTACTGCCACCTACCCACACCGCGATAGAGGCCTCTTATTCCAGCCTCCTGCCAAATCCCGGAGAAGCAATTACAAATTCCTTTATAAACTTGTTCTTTGGGAACAAGCCCTTTTACATTCTGTTTTGAGGATTCAATAACCTGTAGAATCCTACATAAAATAGTAATCAACATTTATGAAACCATACCATGAAACGAAGATCTCATTATTTTTCATTAGCTTAGTAGGCTTACCTAGGAACTTGAAAATTTTCAAATGTTTGCATGAGAAAGTGACTGAAAAGATAAAGCATGAAAGAAATATCTTTGTGGTACTTGCCTGATAAGCCAATCTAGTCCGAACTAAATCAAGTGGATAAGTAAAAAGCACAGCTGTTCCCCCAGCAAATGATCCGGCTATGAGATCAAGCACTGGCCCTCTGCTGATGCCGGGAATGCCAAGTATAATCCATCTCCGGTATTCTTCATAGGCCATATAATGCAATGCTGCATACGGCACAATACGAGCAACACTAGCTCCATTTCCCCTAATGAGAAACACCATTGTTTTGAATAAGAGCTAGGAAAGTTTTAACCAGATGACCCCACCTCAACAGCCAAATAAAATGACAGCTTTTACCTATAGAAACCCAGCAATCCTTCTGTTTTTCCAATTTTTTTGAAGGTTCCTAACAGTCCAAGACTATGAAATTCAGCTCGTCTGGTCTGAAAAATATAAAGTATTAGAATATGAAATTTCATTGTATCCAAGACTTTCGCTAGAAAAAAAAGGTACATGTTCACATGTTCAAATGGTGCAAAACTTCAATGCCAGTCGGTCATAAACTTAGAAACATTAAGTTTTATTAAGACCTATCAACATACTGATAAATGCTAAATTGCATAAGGGTGGACATGTGTTTGTCTGAAGAAATAAGGCATCTCTTTGAGTTAATCACTTAGTCCATGGAGGTCCATGCCTAAAATATAGCCTGTATCAGGCATTAGGCATTCCGTTAATGAAGTTAATTTCATAAGATCCCGTACATGTATTTGTCATAAAGACACACAAGGTATCTCTCATTAGTCTGTGCATGTGCATGCATTAAATCATAGCTTATATCACACATTAGGAATTCCATTGTTATGTCTTCACAAAGAGAACACATGTCGAAATACAGAATCCATAATTTTAAAGGCCGTAAATCTTGCACATTCATACGCAGATAAGTATATATCGAACAAATTCCTATCCATTTATATGCAGTTATATCCCCCAATATGGGTGTGCACAGAAAGGTATTTTGTACTTTCTATTATTGAAACTGAAGATTTGGCTCGGTTTGCGTCAGCTATTTATTTCACTTAGCTTCAGGGATTATTTATTTATTTATTTTGCCTCTCTCTCTTTAACCTAAACCCATTGCAATTGGTCATATGTGAGAGAAGTACTCAAGAAATGCAGAAATTGTTGTAAAACTGACGTTTCCAAAAGACACAAAAAGCACAAACTACGCTTAAATTTAAGAATTTGGTCAAGATCCCAGAGACCATGTTTGCATAGCACACAATTTTTTTTCCACATTGCATAAGTACCGCTTTATAATCTATCCATCCAAAATTCTCCTTTTCTTTACACAGGGCATAATCATTGTCAGATCAGCACTTTGTTTACTGTTTCATAGGACAGTGTGGTGTGGACTAATACAAAATGAAGCGTAGAAAGAGAACTTATAGGTAAAAATATATTTTTTCATATATGAAGGGTCCTCATGCTAGATAAATGCAGAAAAGTAAGGACACTCCTGTATATGCAGAAGCCTTTATTGCATCCCTAAATGTTTACTTGCTGGGATTGATTGCTAATATAGATCTACATACACTAGGTAAATTTTAATTTCAAAAGAAACAATTCATTGCTTAATAGAGGTCAAGGTTACACTACTTTTAACCACAAGGTCCAACCAAAAAAATGTTGATAGTTGACGAAGAAGACTAAAATTTTAGATAGACATCCGTTATCCCACTTCAGGCAGGATGAGAAATAAAATGCCCACCACTTGGATATGAAAACAAGGATAGTTGTCAGGTGTAAACACTTCATCTCTTCAAAGTTATCTGGACATTTATGCTTTTGTGCGTACCTGGACATTTATGCTAATCCTTCATATTATCAGAATATGCTTTCCCTTTCCTTTCCTCTATTAATTTTTTTTTTTTTTCAAAAACCAGAATATGCTTTTCTTCTTGTCACGCAAAGTAGCTATAGATGGCAAATATTTTACATCAGAACAATTCCCATGACTCCAGAATGAACCACGAAAAAATCCAATCTACCATGATCAAGAATCAAGAAATACCCAATTCAGTACAAACCCATTATTACTGACTATAATTAATTCCCACTCCCGCAACACCAAACTTCAAGAACTCATATATGCCTAAACCAAATCATTCTCCATTGACAATAATTCTAACCGAGAAAAGAAAAGGGGGAAATAAAAATCCGTTTGTACAAATGATCAAAAGGCCAGTAATGAATCAACAGAAAACACTCGGGTGATTATCTTTAAATCAGAAGATGAATATCACCAAATTAATGTGCTACTTAACGATTAACGAAAAAACCATACCTGAAACAAGATCTTGACACGTTCAAGCGGCGCAACTGCGGTCTTGGCAAAACCTCCCGCCACGCCACCAGCAATCAACTCCTTAGCAAAAACAGGCATCCCCTCTATGAGACGAGTTCGCAACAGCGCCCCACTATCTTTTACATCTGTTGCCCGATTCTCTCCCATTGTCCAGCAAAGTAGATACCTTATGTTTTTCAAGAGTTATATCGCATATGTATGCATAAATAGACAGGGGAGGAACCCGTCTCTCTCTATATAAGCCGGTATGCACAAATGACTCGAGAAATGCAGAGAGAGAGAGAGAAAAAAAAACAAAAAAAAAAGGAAGAGGAATCCAAAACGTTTAACTCTTTTACGAATTGGGTTCTGAATCGGTTGTCTTTTGGTTAGAGCTGTCGTCGATCATTCAAGCATGCCAATTTTATTCTTTAATAATTGAACATTTATAACAATACCTACCCTTCAAAAGAAAAAACATTTATAACAATAACTAACTACATGCACAAATTGCCACGTTAACATATACTTACCTTTTGATACAGAATTGAACGGTTGAAAAGAGTTACTACCCCGTCTCAAAAAACGGGTCTGGCTATAGAGAAGTAATTTCTCCCCTTATGGAGAGGCAACTGCCATGTGTCTGTCTCTTCATAAGAGGAGATGTTGTCTTCTTTAGAAAAATTCCTCAAAAAATAGTCTAATTTTTCGTCCGTTTTAAAATATGGTTTAGTTCCATTTTTTAAAAATAGTTAAAATATTAACTCCCTTATATGCTCTTATTTAATATGTAAAGTTATTATAAAAATAAAATTATTAAAATAAAATAATTAATAAATAAAATGGTATAATAGGAAAATCATGTTAAAGTTTACTTTTATAATATTATTAAATAAACTTTTCTTAATTTATATGAATAAAGAAATAAGACACTCCTTTTAGGACGATGTAGTAATTAAGAGAAATTCACGTTGGGAAAAAAAGAAAAGGAAAAAATGTCAAAGTGAAAAAAAATGAGGAAGAAAAAATATATTCTCAAATAATGCAAATGGGGAGAAACTTTGGGTAAAACACATGCATTTAATTGGTTATGCAAGATTTTGTTGGCAAAAAAAGTGAGGAGAAATGGGTAAAAAGGGACCAAATTATTTGCTTCTGTGGGATGAGAAGGCACCAACATTAGAAATGGTAAGTTAAAAAAGAAAAAAACAAACAAAAAAACAAAAATAAAAGAATGTTATTAGTCAGTGATGAGCAACCTCGTCTTAGAAGTAATTGGCAAAGCTAATACTAGGAGAGTCAGAATAAATCAAATACACCAACGAAGAAACTTGATATGGGGTTACACATTCTATCATTTTCATTTTAGATTCTACTCATTTTAGAGTGAACTAAATATTCTTTTATATTTGTTTAAGTGGCCTGTTTGGTTAAGTTTATAAAGTGAATTTATAAAGAAAATTTATAAAGAGTGAAAATGAGTGGTGGAGATTTAATTAAAATTTAAAATGTGTGGTGATTGTTGAGTAGTTGTCAAATCAATGGTAGATGAATTTATAAATAGAAAAAATAAATAATGCCAAACAGGCTTAAATTTGATATTTTAAATGTGCAACATGAAAATTGAATTTGTAAAATAATATTCTAGGTGAAAGGTATGATTGTAATAGAGAATTTATTAATTAGATTATCTATATATATTTGTTGGAAGGGGTAGATTATACTAATCTTTTAATAAAACATTAACTTTATGTTTATGTGAAAGTTTCAAAAACTGAAATAGAAAAAATACTTTGTGAAAATTTAAGGTTATTCAAGAATTCATTAAAAATATAGCTATGTCATTTGAACAAAAGGGGTATAAAAGTTTAAACAAAATTGACTCAAAGTAGAATCTTGTTTTTCAACATATCATAACACATTTACATCAATGGTAAATACATTGGTCATATGTCCTTTTTGTCACACATCTTGTATCTTTGTCCAAATAGGTGCATTAATGTAAATTAAAAATAAATGCTTCAGTCCTATTCAAAATCATATATTTGATAATGTAACTTCTATAAATGAAAATTTTCAATTTAGAAAAAAAATCTCCTCCTCCATTCCTTGTGTTTTTGTTTCTAAATTTTCAAAGCACACAACCAATTCTGGGTGAATCACTTCGTGTGTTTATCTTATATATTAGGTGCTTAATTCTATTATTCTTGAGGTAATGGTTTTTACTTTAGTTTGCTTATGTTGGATTTCCTATGTTCAAGATGAAATATATCCACTTTTACCAGTTCTTAATTTTCTTGAATTCGTGAGAATATCGTGTGGATTTCGTGAGTGTCGCTCTACCAGGGTTCTCAGTACGTGGCGGGGGACGGGTCAAACCTGATTTTTCCAAACATAACTTTTAGTACCTGTTATTTTTATAAGGTATATTGTAATGATGTGATTTAATAATTAAACCCATTTTTTCTCTACAAGTCGAATGAGAGATTGAGACTATCACAGTGACTCCATTCACATTCGGATTCAAGGATAGTTGTGGTGGTCAAATCAAGAAGAATTTTCTAGCGTGTATATGGGTGCCCATTATGACACCCCGCATAGTGATGTGGTTACATATATGCATGTCACATGACTGCATGTATCTACGTCATATGTATAGATACAATTACGTAGCCCATATAGGTGTTATAATAGCACCAATGTAGGTGCTAGAATATTATTGATGAACTTGAAATGATCTTGTAGATCCTCTATTTAAAAGTATTCTTTTAAAATCCATAATGTAGGTGTGGCTAGGGAGTAAGGAAGATCAATGCTTTTCGGCATTATACTTCCTGTATTGTTTAACCAAGACTTTTTAAATCAAGATGAATCTTCGCATCAATAGGCCAAACAACAGTATTTTTGTTTTCTTGAAATGTTTAGTGAGGTAAACCGTAAACTCAATTTGTGATATTGGCCATTTAGATAATCATCTATCAAGAACAGGCCAAAATCCCATTATTACGTATCAAAGGAGACGAGATGGTGACTTGTAAAAGTACAAAAAATCTTAACTTCAAAGACTTTATTCTCATTTACTTTTGATGTTTATAAATCGAAATACTATATTTCAAGAAATAATAGAACAAGGGGAAAGAAATCAAGATATTTTAATCCTATATCGACTCCACCGTACCTTGCATTACAAAAGTTCCAAGCAAGACTGACGGACAGGGTTGCCCTCCCCGTTGCCATTTGCCAATCCTAATTAGTGCAATGTATATTTATCATTTGTTGTCAAAATTTCTGTCATATGGTTATGGTCCTCAACCTTCAAACTTGAGAATAAATCCTCATATGAAGGGGGGGGTGGAAATAATTGAAGAAAATTGCATGTATTATGTGGTCTAAGACATTACTAAGGAGATTCAAAGATGGCAAAATATGAACCGTTGAGGCCCTGCAATATCAAATACAATTCTTACCTAGCTTTACCTCATTTAAGCAAATAATCTCCTAACAAAGCATTTCAGGCAGAGTTGCCAAATTTTTACCTAACCATAATAAGAGAGAGCAGGGAACAATACGGCAAAACCTAAGTTACATTACCAATGTGCACGCTAGTTGCCAGTAATGTCTATTGCAAAGGCAGCTTTCAATAAAACAGTCAGGGACGGAGAGTGGCTGATTGCCTAAGCTGGTACCTCGTTGTTATGCTCTAGTGAATCCAATTGATTGATTGGTAGACATTTGACTTCCTTTTCGTTGGAGATATAATTTATGAGTTTGTCTAGAGTACTTGCAAGTTCCTCCCCATTGCTCCATTCATGAACTTTCGCTTTGACAAGGGTGGGGTTGCTCAAAATACGATCAAGCAGAGGGAAGTTTGTTCTTGGCAACACGAAATCTCCAGCACCAAGCTTTAAAGTTGGGCAGAAATCATTTCTCCCATCTCCAACATAAATTAATCTTTTCTTTTCACTTTCAAAAAATGAAGATTGGATCTGATCAATCACACGGCCCTGTATAGGAGAACATGTAAAAATGTGAGATGAAATTAAGACTGGTCAATGAAATTATATTTTGAAAGATCTAACGAGCAAAATTGAGTTACCCTAATAATCTTTTAGCCTCTAAGCTCAACCACTATAAAGGATGACATAATATGAACAAGCAATTTGCGAGTCTTTCTGTAGCTGATCAGTTTGGATATTTGCATAACGATTGACATTCAGCGGTCATATGATGTAACTGGAAAATTTCTTCTGTTGCTTAAAAAACATTGTTACTTGATCAGTTGATCCACATGAAATTTCAAAGAATGTGAAGACCAAATAACAGCAAATTTAGATTAAAGCAGTAAATTTTATGTTATATCTAGCCAACCCAAAAAGGTTCACTACTAGAGGTAGCTAGTTTTGCTAATAACATCTTGAAACAGCAAAGAAAGTCAGAACAAACAATCATATTTGAAAACAATGGCACTAACATATTTAGGCCCTCTCTTTGTTGGACACTGTACATGACCCAAATGTTAAAAACTTTACCAGGTAAAATAATCTCCACCCCCCCCCCCCATATATATATATATATATATGTATATATTTGAACTTTTGAGGACAGGAGAGGACTGAATATAGATTGGAAGTAACCAACACTCTCAATGGTACTAGTACACAATTAATAAGTTTTTGTGATAGTCATATAGAAGGACTTATCAGTCCAAATAAGAATGTACATACATTTATATAAAACACTCACTACTGCGCTAAAGATACAATTTAATGATGCCTAAACCAACTCTAAGAAAGACTGCTTTGAACCAGATAGAATTGACTCCTGTAGTAGTCTTCAAAAGCATACAAAAAATAAAACTAAGCAAACTCCATAAGTCTCTATCAAACATGAAAATGCAATGATGCTGATTAGATGCATTAATGCCAGACCTTGCACAAGTTAGGAGGGCAGAGATTGCAGCAATGAGAAGAAGCCACATCATGATAGGGGAAGATCATTAGCCTGCCCTCATTATTGATAGCAGTTGGGTTGGTGATGATCTCCAAGAAACATCTATATATTCCATGTCTTTCCAAAATGGTCCTGATATAAAATGCATTGGCATCACTAACGACCTTCAGTTGACATCTGAAACAAAAACATTTTGGTTCATCACATTTTTAAAAGCACTGCACTCTTAACAACAAAAGACCAGATATGAATAAGTAAAGATGAGACATTTATACCCATTAGCATGAGCTCTTTTTATTACTTCAATTAACTTTGGGTGCAGCGGAATCTGCTGCAAACACTCTGCAATATCGTTAACTGCTTTCCCCTGTAAATGTAGCTCCTCAAGCATCCTATCCTACAAAATAGTATCCTTTATGTTCTATTTCTAATTTAAAATAAAAAACTGGTCAAATCAATCACATTTACATATTTCACAGGATCCGTCTATACAACAAAATTTGCATTACATTTTTCTCCTAATTAGAAATAGAACTCTAATGGGCTAAGTCAATAAATATTTATAGTAACATTATACAATAAGAAACTGCAGGTGAGGGATTCAAAGCTAAAACAGAAAAGATCATGTCAGTTGAGCAGCATCTAATTAAATTAAATCGTGACTAAAATTATGTTTCCATATCCAGTTTAAGTATATAAATAAATAGAATAAGCAGTAAAATCAAGTTTTGGTCTCCAATTTAAGCATCAAATGGGATAAAATTTTCGCAGCAGAATTAATATTGACAGGAAAAAACTCTTATAAACATTGGTGCCTGCTTAGGATAGATAATGACCTACCCAAATTATAATCCGAATACAATTTAAACAAGCCTCCACATTTCCTAAGAACCACAACTATCTACCACCATTGTCCACTTTTATCCATACATCATTGAAACTCTGATTCTACCATATTACAGTATAGGCACAATATAATGGTTAAACTTGGAATTTAATTATAATATATTAAGTCCATAATTAATAAATAATCAAAAAATATAAATAACAAAATGAAAAACAGACCATGAGGGAGTTCCAGGGCAACGTGGATTGGAGCTGATAGAAAAGATCGGAGAGACCCATATTTCTCAAGACCCATCTGTCGCTATCGTCATCGATCAGCGTCCGATCAAAGTCGAATATAATAACGATTTTTCCAGCCATTTCCGCTGGTGCTCTGCTTTCTAGCGGTCTCCGCGAGGCCGCTGCTGGAATTCTATCCGAGTCTTTTGGAAAACAACTGTTCTGATTTCAAAAAAAATGAAAAACAACTGTTTTAACTTGGGAATTCAATTTAGGTTTTTTTTTTTCTTTTTTTTTTCTTTTAGGTAATTCATTCAAAAAGATATTTTAATCCCACTTCCAGTACGTCATTTTTTTCTTGACTAATTGATATATTCTAACCCTAACCTTTCATGATATTATGCAATCAACCTCTTACCTTTTAAATTTGACAATTTCATCTTCAAATTACACCTTGTTAGCTCAATCTCAAATTACATCTTGTTAGCTCAATCTAACTTTTTTTTTGAAAAAAAAATTAAAAAGGTAGTAATATCTTTGAATTCTCATTAACTTAAAAATTAGAATACAACTATTCTATATCTGTATATTAATTAACATTAATTAAAGGAATTAATTCTGCAGTACTTTTGTACCGCAGTTTTCTATCAAAAATATGTTAGTATAGCCTTTTTTGACATTTTATTTCTTATTACGATAACTTATGTGGTATTATGAATTTTTTAAAATTTTTAATTCCCTCTCACTTATTCACTCAATCTTTTAAAACAAGATTCACTATTTAATTTAATAATCAATAGATAATTATTATCATTTAATTGTTTCAATTATGGATAAATCTTATTATCCAATTGTCTAACCGATTGATTTGTAGCTTGTAATATTTTTTGAGCGAAAAATGTGTAGTTTATAATTCATAAAAAAAATGGAAATTAATATGAATAAGAAACTTAATTAATAACTCATATTCATCGAATAAGAAAACAATGAAAATTAATATGAATGAGAAACTTATTTAATAACTCATGTTCATCAAATAATCATTTTGGAACTTTTATTTTTTATAAATTGTCTTAATTAAATTCAATATTTAATTAATTAAATATATATATATATCTTTTTTTTTAAAATGAAACAAATAACTTTCATTATGAATCAAAAGAAGCACCACAAGCTAAGCTGTTTACAATGAAGAAGGGAGATTAGAATCCCAACACATATTTAAATAAAAATCAAAAGCTCACCTAGCCAGTGAGTGAGCCACTACATTGGCCTTCCTCTCATTTGACACAAATTGACAGTCCATCAGGCCTCGAGTGATCATTTTGATCCGCTCCAGCATAGGACCTTTAGGAGATCTGATCTGTGACTTATTAATAAGGCGTATAGCGTTACTAGCATCGGATTCAAACACCACTTTTTCAAAACCCCATTTCCAAGCCAACTAAGCTCCTCTCAAAAGTGGCCAACACTCTCTAATATGAGGTTACATGTTCCCCGTCACCACATGCAACCAAGAACACCCCTTTATGATCCCAACACACCACCCCATCCTAATCCTCCTCTCACCTCTCGACATCGCGGCATCCACATTGATTTTAGCCCAGGCCTCTGCTGGTGTTTCCCAACCAACTGGTCCCCTCTCCCCTTTCCTTTCCCGATTAACACGTTGGAATTCCTCAAAAAAACCCTTAGTGGCGATAAGAACACCCTCTTCTCTACCCTCTTTTCGTTCCCAAACAGTCCCATTATGGATCTTATTTCCATATGGCTATCAAAATCCATATAAAAGAATTTGTATCTAAATCCTCCATGCATGCAATATAAATTCACTTAAATGCCCCCAGTAAATTCCCTCACCCGGCTGCCAAACACACTGCCTAACCACACCCCATGGATCCGCCTACATCTAACCAAAGCAAGAAAATAATCTTCCACCTCTACACCATACCTCGGACACCGTGCATCATCCACCATATGTCGCCTTTGTACTGTATGTTTCGAAGGTAATATGTCTATAAAGATCTTCTATACAAAAAACTTAATTTTGGTTGGGATTTGTAAATTCCGAAAAACTTTCCATCATCCCGTCAACCTATTCCCTTCCACCCCGTGCACCTCACTCTAAAGTTGCACCTCAAGATAATAACCTGATTTTACACTATATTCGTCATTAGCCTCAAAATGCCACATTATTGTATCCTCCGAATTAATATCACCACATGGAATAGACAAAATTAGCTCTGCATCCATTTCAATAAATCATTCCTTCACAAACTCCACCCTCCACTCTCCATCCCTATATATCAACTCAGACACTCGCATTATACGGTTCTCCCAAGCCGATGTGCTTAGCTTGATAGAGAACGGCCTAGGTAGCCACGGACTAGACAAAACGAGTGCCTTCTCTCCATTCCATATCGTCCATCTCACCCCTTTTTTTTAATAAGCTCATGTCCCGACATAATACTACGCCAAAGATATGAGCACCCTGGTTTGCATTCCGCATCCCAAAAATTTGAGAATCTATGGTATTTCATCCTCAAAATCTCTACAACCAACGAATTTGGAGAAATGAGCAACCTCCAACTCTGTTTAGCCACCAAAGTGCGATTAAAACCTGAAAGATCTCTAAACCCCACTCCCCCTTCAAACTTGGATTTACATAGATTATCCTATGCCATCCACCTAGGTCTTCGCCTCTCATTCGAATCCCTCACCAAAAGGAAGATGTCATTCTAGTTAACTCCCCACACAACTTCCCTGGAAGTCTAAATAAACTCATGGTATAGTTGGGGATTGATTGAAT